>VDFB02323972.1:0-43704 GCA_007258455.2 Sequoia sempervirens | reverse complement strand
GATAGAGATGGATTAGTTGTGATTTGGAACCTTGACTCTCCAAACTGGGAAGATGAGCAATGATGGGTGGATACGGAAGTGTGCGTGGAATTAGGACCAACTGCTTGATATACTTTGTACGTCGCTTGAAAAGCTTGCTTTTGCTTTTGCGGACATTCTTGATGGATACTTTTCCCTTTTTGATCTTGCCCCATAGTTTCTTTGACTAATGGAGTTTGATAGGGATAATCTTTCTTTGTATTCTTTGGTATCCATATGTACTTGATTTGTCCATTATACTTCTCAGCTTCTTTTGATTTGATAATGTTCTTCGTACTTTGATTTAGATATTTCCTTTGACGTTGGTCCCAATTTGTGGATGGGGTAATGGGTGGATGAAGATTTATGGCGTGGCTGGTTGTAGTATTGACACTAGCTTCATCATAAGGACTCTTTGTGCTCCCTATGTTGATGTTTGCTTGAGACAAAGTTGCCCCCAGTATGGTAGAAGTACCGTCATGCTTTGATTCCGCCTGTTCTGAGAGCTTTTGTTTAGAATTAATTCTTTGATAAATGACCACCGTAGGTGACGTTATTTCCATTTGTTGCTCTACTAACTCTAGAATATCCTGTTCTATTTGACTTGTCTCCTTGAGCAGATAATGTTCGATATCTTTATTCATGATTTCCTCAATCTGATTTTGGGATATATCTGATTGTGATGTTGATAACTCCATTTGATTGTAGGAATTAAGAATCTGCTCTTTTTGTGTAACACAATCTTGTTCTAGCTTTAGATCATCTACGTGTCCATCCATAGAAAGCATCTCAAGGGTAGATGGAGGAGTAAGTGCTATGTGGATGTGATCATCTTGTGTGGATAGGAGAATATCCATTAGATCATTGTAGTATCTTGGAGATACAAATTTTTGATCTTGAATGATTTCAGAGTTGCTTTCGACATGCTTTGGATCAAGTTCTTGACATAGGGCAGCTTCAAAGGATGGATTGCTTATAAATGGTTCTTGGACGTCGTTATTAGACATGGGGAATGGCTCAATATCCTCAAGTGTCGATTTCAGGGTTCTTTCAGTATCTGTAACCATGTGGTCAAAGGGGATCAACATGTTTTGAAAAGGATCATTGCTAGACCTTAGTGAAAGATTTTGATCTTGCTTTGGAATAACTTTTTGAGATATGTCCTCTAACTCATAAGGCAATATAGAGACATTTTCAATATGATCATTGGTCAATGGATCGTACATTATGTCAATTGGATCAAATAGTCCTAACACTCCTTGAAATAGATCACTAAAGAGTGGCTCTTGATGTATTGTGAGTTGATCATTGGATTGTGTACATACATCGTCAATGTGCTCCTCGATGGAGAGATTTTGATCATTGTTTTCGACAATTGCGGTGGAGAGATTGTGAATGTCTTCGACCATAGAGTCAAGTGATGTTGATATTTCTTGAATTGGCTCATTGTCGAGTTTTGTTTGTGGATTTTGATCATGATTCAAAAGTGACTCTTGACATATGTCGATTTGATCATTGGATGAAGTAAATGTGTGCTCAGTGATGGATTGATCTTGATCCTTATTTTCAATAGTTGTCATCTTTTGTGTTTGTGCTCGTGTTGGTTGGGTAGCTTGAGAGGCTTGGGAAACTTGAAAGGATTGTTGCACTTGTTGAGCTTGTGTTGCTTGTTGTTGTTGCAGCGATGTTTGAGCTTGATTTTGCTGTGAAGCTTGAGAAGCGTGCGTGGCTATAGGCGCTTGCCGAATTGTTTCATATTGTTGGAGCAATTGTTGGTATGCTTTGAATGAAGCATTGTAATTGCTTACTTGGCTTAGTCGCAATGGTGGTGGTGGTGGGATTGAAATTGTGTTGGATGTAGTGACAAGTGTTTGAGATACGCTCGGAGCGATCATGGTAGTGAGGGGTTGAGATGTGATGGGAGTGATAGTGGTGTTTGGAATGATTGAAGGGATAGTGATGGTTGGATTGACCGAGGTGATAGGCCTTTGGGAGACCATATTTTGATTTGGGATCAATGTTGTTGTTTGATTAGATACCATCCATTGGTGTGATGTCGATGGTATATTCAAAGGATTTGTCGTGATGGTTTTATTGGCGTTATGTGGATTGATTTGGGTGGCGTGATTGGTGTTAGGTAAAGGGGGAATCCCTAAACCAAGGAATGATGTAGGTAATGGTGGTGGAGATTTCCCTTGGCGCAATGCCTCAACTATTTTGGAAAGTTCTGCAATTTGATCTCGCCAAATTTGTTCTTGATTTTGATTTTGACTCACTTGAGATAGTTGATTTGGCTTGTGTTCAAGTAGTTTTGGCATGCATGCTTGTGGTTTTTGAATGGGATTATGGGAAAATTGACTTTGGATAATGTTCTGATTTGGCATGATAGGATGAACAATGTTGGTATTGGGAATCATTTTTCCAAAGGTTTCCGAGTTAGGATTCATGTTTTGAAAAAATGCATTTGGTACATCCACATTTGGTTAGTAGGGATTTGGTGGAATGATGTTGCTCGTTTGAAGACTCATGTATTGATTGTTTGGAGGATAGACTTGTAAGTTTGGACTTTGATTGAAATCTATCACGGGGAGATGTGTTCCAAAATTCAGATTGGGCATACCCACACTTGTTGTACCATTGACATTTGTCGAAGGAAATGATCCTATGCATGGATTTTGATAATTGATAGGCATTGCAAGGCTTTGAAGATTCAACTGATTTGGATTACCCAAGATGTATGGATCAAGTTTATATTCCATGTTCTTCTTGTATTTTGACCTTGTTATGAAAGTGACCTCTAAGGTTCTTAGGATCAATGACGAGATGAAGGATGAAAGGTGTATGATATGAGTGATGAACGTTTAGGGACTTTGGATCAATACTAGACTTAGGGATTTTGATTTTGATTGTTTTGATGCGGATGATGAACTTGAAACCCTAAGATGTTGGATGTGATCTTTTAGGGTGAACTTGTTCAAAGGATGGTTGATAATTTAACTAAGTGTGCGTGGAAGGATTCATCCAAACACACCTAACTAAACAAATGATTTTGATTTGGTTTGGAAATGTACCCAAGTCTAGATAATGATGTTTTCAAAGCTCTTAAAGTTGTTTGTGGGATGATGTTGATAAATGTTTGAGGTGAATGAAGTGTTTGATTTGATCCTAAGAGACTTAGAGAGACTTTGTTTACTAGGCCAAGGTATTGAAGAACACACTTTTCTCTAAGAGCAATCAAAAGACCAATATGACCAAGAGATATCAAGCACATGTGTGGGGTCCAATTTCTTATCTTTGCTTAATGAGTTCTTTTTACAAAAAACACTCTCTTGATTATGTTTCAAACTAAAGATGTCCTATGTCAAAATTCCTTTTCTTCCCACAAAGTGTTGTGTGGGAGTTCCAAGAAATTGAGGCAAAGGGATTTCCTAGGTTAACCCTAGTTAGAGCAAATGACGATATAAATTCAAGTGATGAGAAACCTCTAAGGACATAATCCCAAGGGAAGGCAACAACACTTAAATTTGTCAAAAGGTATTTGCTCTATCAAAAGGGGTTTGAAATTTGCATGATCATGTTTAAGTGTTTGTTTGCAAAATGTTTTCGAATACCCACTGTGTTTTCAAACAAAAAATAATTACAAGCCTTATGGATGTGATAACAATGTTTGTTGAGTCCCCACTTGGACAAGTCCATTCGCCTACTTTTAGCGGATGGTTAGATGCTTGACCCCACTGGCTCCCCTCACCGGCACTCCTTATACGGGGGCAGCCAAGCACTACACCCATGAAACTCCCATGGCATGCTTTCCATCTCTACTAAAAGCCCGTAAAATTGTGGGGCGGCTTCAGAACGACCGTTCTTGCACCAACAAGCAGATTAAGGATTTTGGCAAATTCTAACACATAGGTTCTAGTAAGGACTTTCCGTTAAGTAGGAGTTGACCCAACGTGGCAAAGAGTCCCCTTTCGGATCCATCTTGTCGAACCAACAGCGTGATTATGGCGTTTAACCAAAATCCTCATTTATATCCCGCTGGAAATACTCTTGGCTTTAGAGTGTTACCGGTTGAGTCGTCCCTTGGGTGAGTACTTTTTCCCCAAGGCAGGCCCTCTAAGATAAACAAAAGCGAGCAAAGACACAATCCGTAACTCAATCGATCTTTGATGGCACAAAGAAAGAGAATGTAAAAAAATGCCCCTACTCACACTCGCACAAGATGTTCAATTTTTAAGCCCAAAATGAAGTGTTTTAAAGCAATAAAATGTATTTTGAGTGTTTCTCTTGCACCCTAGATCGCACGAAGCGCAAGGGGAGAGGATACGTACTCAAAAGACAATCACACAATTCAAACACTTGTTCGTTTTATAACCTTCAAAGCAATTGTGAGTTCGTTTTAAGCACCAAAATGAAGTGTGAGTTTTGATCATTCAATTTTAAACCAAATCGAAAAGCTAGTACGTTTCTAATGTTCAATTTTAGACCAACTTCAAAAAGATCAAGATAGTGATTGATTTCAAATCCAACTTAAAAGCAACTTGTTCTAAAATTAAAAACGAAATTAGGAAAGGAATGCCATCAAGTTTTCGCCATAAGCATTAAAAAATGCTTTTCCAAGTTCAAATCCCCACTTTCCGATTTTAAATTTCTCGTTATTTGATTCCTATGTGAGAGCAACCATCATTGTTTCTTGATGCCAACCTACAAACAAGATAAAAAATCTTAGTAATGAGATTTATGCCAAGGAATTAATAATAACTCAATATAATGAATATAGTTTCAAACATAATGAGTTTATAAACTTGGAATTTAAAAAGTAATATGTTCCAAACCAAAGGATAGTAATTGGAATTAAGCTCTAAACCAGTCCAGTTTTAATGGCTTGAAGTGACTAGATCTGCATCATTATATCAAAAGACTCCATGGCACGATGAATAGAGTCAATGTCAACCAAATCAAACTTCCCACCCTGCAGCTTCACATTAAGAATATTATATGACAACAACCTACCTTACACAAAAGGTGTGCCCAAAGACAAACTAGGAGCCTTTCATGAACTCATTTAGAATGCCTAACAGTAGACTTGGGACGTGGAATGACTAACAGTAGTTAGTGTAACAGAAATTATGGCTCATTTATTGTGACAGATTTTAGAACTCTCAGCTCGCCAACCTTACTTGCATTCAATGCTCTTATTGACCGCAGAATTTTTTCAAATCATTACAGCGCCAAAAACATAATTGCAGCATTCATTTTGAAGTAAATAAATAGATGTTAACACCGCTGAGATTTTGATACCAGTGCGTTCCATTGACTTCCGGCGGTGGTCGGCCAATAGATCGGATTTCGCTGAAGAATCTTCACCAATCTTTTAAAGCAAATGCGGCTGTCAGGTGTAACACTGAATTTCACCTACCATTCGAGTATCCTCCTTGCCTTTGCATTCAATTTGCTTGGTACTCAGATCAGCGCCATATTTCTGTCAGCGTACTCACAGCCTTTTGCCAGCGTATATTTGATGGGGAGTTTGAAACAGGGCGTGGTCATCTATGAAACACATAAATCACAGAGAAATTTTGTCAAAAGTTATAGCTAGCAATGCTTGGTAGAAATGTAAGCGAAAAAGGACAAAGCACGTGGAATGTTATTGTAAAAGAAGTTGGCATAAAGAAGGCGCATGAACTGTTTCCTGATAAATGTGAAAGCATAGACAAGGCGTGAAAACCGTTTGACAGAAAAATGCAGCAGCATAGACAAGGCGTGAACTGTCTGTCAAAATGTAGACCTTTCTGTCCTCAAGAAATTAATGCAAATCTACTCCACTACCCTTGATTAACTCTGCATTTTGTTATCTTCTTTTCATATTGCTTGAGTCTTCATCCTTATCGCAGCCTTTGTCTCATACCATCCATGTGGGAATCGCAAATACCTTGGCAGTTAATGACAAAATGCAATGATTGCAGGGCCGCGTGAGAGGAGTAGAGCATAGAGTGTACCACTGCGTAGATTCGGGGAGCCCGCGAGCCAGACAAACAAGATGCTCCTATAGAACTGCCAAACTAGACCCTGCACAACACTCTTTAAGCAACGTCTAGTTAAATACAGTAGATATTTGAAGACTTTTGGTGTTCCTACGGCTAGAAGCATACGCCCCTCCCTCAAATTCCTATGCAATTCTGAAGTTTGAAGGATTCACTTTCCCCGTGCGTACTGTGCAAAGAAGCAATGGCTGGTGAGGCTCCTCCGATCAAAGAATGCCTATATAGAGCAGCCAAAAGAAAATGTTGGGATTTAACAGTAACATGGATACTCATTTTAACGTGACACCAATATTACTACACAGGTCTAGAAGCCTTGAGAATAAGTTTGTGTTTTATTCGCATTTGTCTCTTCTAGCTGTGATGAAGTGTCGAATAGGAGTCTACGATATGATGTAGTACAAAGAAAGCAGCCGATTAAAAATAGTTCAAAGCCAAAAAATGTGTACGCAAAGAAAGCTCAATAAACATTTGATTTCAAACAAAAACCAAATCTGTTTTTACCAGAACCATTCAAATGAGATCGTGGAAAAGCAAATGTGCAGGTGAGAGATAACGTATGACTATCACCAAAAAATCTGACAGAGCAATCAATGCGATGCCTGTAATCTCAACTTGCAGACTCGATCTTAGCATTAAAAGGACATTGACTCAAAGCTTATCAACTTAGCTAAACAGGACATGACCTTCCCTTTGAAGTCTAATCATGGGCGATGTTTGAATTTTGAAGACACGGTTCCACTTTCTCATTGATCAGTCACCTACATTGTGATAAAAGGCCGTATCTCTTGAAGATTTACGAGATGCCAATCTTTTCTTGGTTTCCTTAGGTGCAAGGAATGCATATGAAAGTGCAGGTATAGGCGCAAAAATCTGCAAACTTCAAACTAAGTGAATCGTGTGCAGATAAAAAGCTACTGGGTAGAGTCAATAGAATCAGATTCAAAGATAAAAGCAATAAGATTTGCACAGAATGGATTTGTTGACTAGGCTTCATCCCATCATTGTGCAGGCTTCATAGCATTCTCAAAATTTCTATGCATGGAGATCTTTGCTGACAGAGAATAATATTCGTTCCTGACAAATGCAGTTTGTTACTTTTTTTTAAAAAAAAGCTTCTTGCATATCCAAAGATCTCTTTAAAACAGTAAGATTTCTATATTGCATTCAAAAAAGAAAGTACGTAGAGGAAATAGTAGTCTCTGTAAAAAAGTAATGCTTCCTCTAATAAACAAAATGTAGATGTATAAGCGACTACACACTAATCATTAGTGACAGTTTTCTAATAAACCAAATGCCAATTAAGAAGATAACTTGTATGCACAAAATGATAAGTGTGTAGGACAAGCTTGAGTTTTGCCCTCCTTCTAGCGCCATATGTGAGTACCTTTTTAAATCTGCAAACACTATATCTCAAGCATGGATTAATGACTTACAAATTTATCAAAATACTCCTATGAAATAATGCAAAATGCTTCCTAAACATGATAGCAAATCAAACTAAATTGAAAGCATGAAAGAAACAAGATACATATCTATTTCATAGTGGATTGGTGTCACATGTGCTAGTGACCCTTTCCCAATCCTTGACCAAAGCTTAGGATAAAAATGCTATGAAGATGGTGGAGATGATAAATGGACAAGATAAGTTCTCAAAGAGAATGACCTTGCATCAAGTTGTGGAGATTGTGAAGATTGTGATTTGCTTGAGGATGATGCACCTATTTAAAGATTTTCAAAATGCCAATGTTGAAGAGGGACCAATGTGGGATCAAAAACAAGCCAATGAATTGAGGACACTTGTCACCATGTGATTGATGGATGTATGTGCAAGATTTGGGAAGAGTGCCCAAGAGGGGGAAATTTTGAATTCAAATTTTGCCATAAATGTTGAGAGGGGGACAAGGAAAAACAGCAATAAATGCCCTGTTTGACTTGTCATGTTGAGGGAAAATGATTGTTTTAATAAATCAATAAAATTGATTTATTGTGCAAGTGGGATGGGATTAGCCTTAGATTAGGATTAGATTAATTTAATGATGATTATGCTGATTTAATGCTGATTAATTGATTTGACTTTTTGGACTTTGGAAAATGATCTAAGATTTGATTTAAATGGCTTTTTGATTTATTTAATTAAGTGGATGATGCAAGATGAAGGTTGAATGCTAAGATTTATTTGATAAATGAACTTATTTAATGAATGGATGAAAGTGATGAATTTGCCTAATGTAAGAGCTAATTTGACCGAATCTGATCGAATGCATAATGTGAATTTTGCATGTCTACACCTTGATTCTTTATTTTTATATTATTTTCAGACTGTTCATAGGTTATATGCTGTGTTGTATCAGTCTTGCAAACCCAGTTAGCTCTTGCTCATGTAGAGGCTGTGCAAGTGAGAATGCATCGACCTAATTCTCACGAGTCTGTCTCAAACTTGTTGGGAGATCTCAAAAGCGACAAAGAGAGATGAGGATTAACAGGGCCAGTATGTGCGTACCTCTATGGAATTGCACTTAGAAAAAATAACAAATCTTGAACATCATTTTCTTTCAATCACAAGGACTTGAGTGATTGGCATGAGATGTCGGGATCGTATAGCTTCTTCAAGAAGAATACTTCTCTACTTTCTTACATAAGATAAAAAGTATAATGAAGTCTACAACTACCATATTCTTGGCTTATAGATCTTTAAATATGTTTCCGGGTTATCCAAGATCTTAAAATATGTTTCTTGGTTGTAAGGCTTCTTATTGAAAAAGCCTTGGATTTTATATTGTAATGCTGTTTTATTAAACTCATAAGTTTGCAACTAGGGAACTCTTAAAATTTGACTATTTTATATGTTTCATATAATCAGATCCGCTCAGCGGCCTCCATTGAATGAGATTTAACTCGGACTGTCCATTACCTACTTCTTAGGAATGTTAACATTTGAGGTGTGTTATTGATTGCTTATTCTATTAGCCATACTAATTTGTATTTTAGGCAAATGCACATGTATTTTACATCTATTTTTAATTTAATGTGATCAAATATGATGTGTATTCTTGAGATGATATATAAGGTCAAGCATATGGCAAATTCACCTCACTGATGGTAAATTCACCGTTAATAATTCACTAGGGCAAAATTCACCGCCATGACAAATTCACCTCGAATTTTACTTGAGGTGAATTTGTCATAGCGGTGAATTTTTCCGCGGTGAATTTTCTGTTGGTGAATTGCTGGCGGTCAATTTTCCTAGTTTACAAGCAATGCATGCACACAAAGATGGAGGATCAAAAAGTGGTCACCACCCATTTTTTTGGTCCATCAAAAACAAAACGTGAGTGTGCTACAATGCACTCATGTTATGACTTGATAGTGATTGAGCTTACATCAGTCACTATTGAGTCATAACACAAGAACATTATAATGTAAGTGTGTTATAACATAGCAAGCCTCTTTTATAGGATGATGAGGGTGAGACTCCTAGATGTTGAAGATTGCCATACTTTTTGTCATAGTCGTGGATTTGTTTGTGATTATGGTTCTAAGGATGCTCAGGATGCTTTGGCATTAATATTTTTAACTCAATTCCTTTCATATTGTTCTATTAACAATAGTGCATTACCTGGTATAAGAAAAGCTTTAAACCCTTGGTTTAAACAGCTCTGAAAGCTCAAACAGATATTTGGCTTACAACTTACCTATTTAGTTAATCTTGTAGAATTGTATAGTTGTAAAATTGCACCCCTCACAATTTCACATACATTCTTACATCTGCTTTAGTGTCCACTCCCTTAGCACTTGTGTAGGCTCATTTTAGCCCCTGCATAAGCCTTTTTCCCTTCTCAGGATGCTCCAACACCCCTTTTCAGCAGCTACCCTCACATCGAACCTCATGCTTTTCCCGTTCGTGTTGTTTTGTAGCATGATGTGTCTGGACACTAGCACGCTACATAGATATCTGCACTCCGCGCTAGCGTCCTGCGGCGTTTCAATGCTCAAATGATTGTTTTCGTGCATGTTTTCCACTTGTCACCTCTTTTGGTTGGTGGTAATGGCTCAAGATGCCTTGAAACGGCCTGGGAAGCTTCTCTTCCCTCCTTAAAAGCAATATTTTCAATTCATTTGGCCTCTTCCTCCATCTCTAGCTCCATTCTTCCAACTTCTAGCTTCACTCCTAACTCTTTCTCTTCTCCCATCTTGCTCTTGCTTGCACAACTCCATTGCTTGGTACAACAACATTTTCTCAAGCTCTCACAACACCCTCTACCACACTCTTGGCTCTTGCAGCTATCTAGATCTCCCTCTTTGCAGCTCCTTTGGCTCTTACAACTCTATCTCTCTTCACTTCATGCTTGTGAGCATCTTGGGATTTCTCACATCCCCTATCTAAGTTTGCATCTCTACTTCGTGATACTGTTTCTCCTCCTCGAGTGGGGATTGCTTTTATCACTCATACTTGGTGGTGTAGGTTCTACTTCTGAGTGGGTTTTTCTTTCACCACACACTTTTTCCATTTTGGTTACACTCTCTCTATCTATCTGGCTATCCGTGGACGTGGGAACACCAAAAGAAGGATTTGGTTGAGGCAAACCCCTATACAGCCCCAACACTTTCTCTCAATCTTACAGACACAGGTATTGAAGATATCTACTAGTTGGAGGCTTCATCACTTGCATGGTTGTGAGCATTTCTCTATCTCTTATTCTCTTACTTTATCATTTATTCTTTACTTTTCTTTAGTTCTATTACATTCCGTTATTTTCCTATGCTTTAAAAGTTCTCAGCAATTAGAGTAGTAGTCATTTAGCTATTTTCTGTGATAAACTCACTCTCTGGTCCATACAAGACTCTAGCACACTTTTGAGACGCCAGCGCGTTGTGCCGTCATTCGTATTCTGCGCTAACGTCCTTTGACCAAGAGCTTGTCAGTTTGTCCAAAAAATTTGTCACCTGCTCTTTTGGATTCTAGAACTCTCGCCTCTGTTCCTGAGGTAGTTTAGGGAAGTTCGCCCTGTGAGGATCTCTAAATGAAGAGAACTCGTGAGTAGGGAATCCCCCTTCTCTACATTTTGGTGAACCTGATGTGAACCGAAAAACTAGGAATTTGTTTACCCCTACTTGGCAAGGTCATAACTTTTGACTCGGTGCTCAGAATTTAGAACCGTTTGCACCGTTGGAAAGGTCTCCTAGAGAACTAGTTCAGTCCCTAAAATACTAGTGCCTTTGGTAGTCAAATTTTAGGGACCGATGCAAGTTCTGACCTAAAATTTCTCTCTTAAGACTTCCGAAAACACAAATTACTAGAACATAGAAAATACCGAAAAAAAAATCGTAATGAATTTAATATCTTCTTTTATTAGCTCAGTATCTAATTTTATTCAAAATATTAATGATATTCCATTTCATGCATATGATGGTGACTTGGCTTTGCCCATATCACTCGGTGTCTTTGATTCTTCTCATGAAATTCCTCTTGCTTCAGAGGATATTTTGTTGCAAGAAGATGAAATCATTGATACCTTTTTAATGTTACTCTACCTTCTCTTCATTCTAATGCACTCTCTTCTAGAGATGATGCATCTATGAATGATGAATTTCCTATTCCTTCCAATGCACTCTCTTTCAGAGACATTGCATTGGTGAATAATGAATTTCTTATCTATTCCAATGCACTATGTTCTAGAGATGATGTATTAGTGAATGATGAACCTCCTTCCACATTTGATCCTGTTTGGATTGATGTTGAGAACATGTCTTCGAATAATTATTCCACTAGTTGTAATGATTGTGTAAATATAATCTGTCTCTGTTGCTCCTCAAAGGCCGAAGAGACCAGTCATTTACGTGACTCTAGCTAGTCTTTCTTCTGAAAGGATTTGTTCTATTGATAGTGTTCCATTTGATAGTGAATCTCTTGATCTTTCTAAGGCTCCCTCTTATAGAGGGGTAGCCCATACTTATGAGAATAGAATGAATAAACAATCAATCCTTCCTCAAGCACCTAAACCTACAACTAAAGCACCCAATGATTATGATTTTGTTGAGCAGCCTTGGGTTACTTCGGCTAAGATCTCACTGTGGGACTTGCTTCAGTTTGCTCCAGTTTATTAAGGTATGCGTCAGGAAGCTTTGTAAGAGATCCTCTTGCCTTCTTCCACTAAGCCAGTAGATGTTGATGTGTTGATAGCTCATATTCTTGCGGATTCACTGAATATTACGTTCTATCTGCAAGAGCTCCTGTCTCTAGAAGTACATAAGCAAGTGGACCCGAAAAAATGATCATAATTAATATTAATAAAATTGGCATTAGACGTACTCTCGTTGACGTCGGTTCAACACTCAGTATATGTATCATTGATCTATTGCCTAGAATTAATATTGATTCATCTTCTATTAATGCTTCTTCTGTTGACATTCGTGGGTTGGACAATGTCGATCGATGAGCCCTGGGTGCGATAGTCTTGCCTTTGAGGTTGGGAACCATTACCGTACCCACCCTTGTATATGTCATGTCAGAAAAGTTACCTTATAACCTTCTTCTTGGTAGATTGTGGATTCACCCTATGGGTGCAATCCCATCCATCTTGCATAAATCTATTAAGTTCATTTTCAATAATTGAGTAGTCACAGTTAAGGCTGACCCTAATGCTATGCACTTATGTGAGATGGTAACTGTCGGTCAGGTTTCAGTTGTGCCTACTCTTATTCCTTCAATGTCTTCCAATGTGTCGATGTTTACTCCAACAATACCTACTACAAAGGATACTGTTGAAGTAGATGTCCCTGAAGAAGATCCTCCTGAAGAAAGAAATCTTAAGTCTACTCTTTTTACTTCTCAAAAGAATGCATGTCTTGGTGATGATTGTGGTTCCTTAGAATTTACAGATTCCTTCATTGAGGAACATAAAGTCAAATCGATCCACTTAGACCTTCTAATAACATTATCCACACCCGCTACTAAAGATGATTGTTCTTTTGTATCACGAGATGGTGTGAGAAATAATTGTAATGTTCTTAGTGTTGATCCTCCTTCTAAGGAAGATGATCACACTTTTGTTAAGTAGGTTAATGTTGGTAGTCTTGTCAAGAAGGATGATGGTGATCCCGTAGAAGAGTATGACACCCCTAGCAGGAATAATAAGTTCTCCATGAGGATCCTCCATTGTCTTCCATCTTCATATCTTCTTCTTATGAGCAGTCAAGTATTTCTCCACAAGATAAAGGGTTGCTTCCTACTCCTCATCCTTTATTTGAGCAAGAGTGTATTTTGTTGCGGCTTCTAAAAGCCCGCTTAATCACTCTTCCTTCTCCTACATGCAAGAAATCGCATGAACATGATAAAGAACATTCTTTTTGTGCATATCATCGAGTGCTTGGCCATTCCACTAGTGAATGTAAGGCCTTGAAGGACAAAATACAACTTCTTGGTTCAAGTGCCATCAAACTCCTGTTTGATTGATGCACCTACCTTTCCTTCGCATGACAAGTGATATCAAGGTCTACAGGTCTATCATGTATCTTCTATAGTATCTTGCATGGTTCTCCTCCCCTATGTGTTGGGGGAAATGATAACTTGTTTTGGAAATGAAGCGTCCCTCTAGTGGAACCCTTTTTCTCTTGAAGGGTTTTTGAGGGACCCCCTTTGAAATATTTTCTCTGAAATGAATTCATTGGTGTTTAGCTTGAGGGAAACCTGACTAGACCTCACTTTTCAAATAGTGTGTCCCTTGAGTGGACCCCTCTTCTTTTGAAGGGTTCCTGAGGGACCCCTTTGAAAGCCTTCCAATCTATCGATAGTCTACGTGACTGTCCATTTACTTGCCTGCATGGTTGCTTTCGCTTTATGGGTGCGCCTATGAAGCTTCTTTCCGACTCTATAGAGTCCCCTTCCTTGGGTTTCCTCCATGTGAGAGATCTTGGGGGATACCTCCCTACATGTCTGTGGGTCTGTAGGGCGCTTCTTCTTAGCTTCCTCCATGCAAGAGATCTTGGGGGTCGCTCCCCTGTAGGTTTGTAGCGTGCTTTCATCCTAGTTTCCTCCATGTGAGAGATCTTGGAGGACACCTCCTTGCAGGTCTATGGGTCTATAAGGCACTTTTTCAGGTATCCTTCATGTGAGAGATCTTGGAGGAAACCTTCCTTGCAAGCCTGTGGGTCTTTAAGGTGCTTTTCTGGGTATCCTTCATGTGAGAGATCTTGTGGGATGCCTCCTTGCAGGTTTGCAGGTCTGTAAGACACTTTTATGGGTATCCTTCATGTGAGAGATCTTGGAGGACACCTTCCTTGCAAGTTTGCGGGTCTGTAGGGAACTTTCTTGGGTTTCCTTCATGTGAGAGATCTTGAAGGATACCTTCCCTACAAGTTTGCGGGTCTCTAGGGTGCTTTCTTGGCTTCCTCCATGTGAGAGATCTTGGGGGACTCTTCCTTGTAGGTCTACGAGTCTGTAAGGAAATTTCTGGGTATCTTTCATGTGAGAGATCTTGAATGACACCTTCCTTGCAAGTCTGCAGGCCTATGAGGCACTTACATTCTTAAATTCTCCCTTCTCTTCTCTTTTGTATATACCAGATCGAAGATCTGCATCTTCTTCAGATGTCTTGAGTATATTCCTTTCCTCTCTTCGTTTTAGAATTCTTCTATGTGTTGGTGTTCTTAATTTGGGGATGACGCATAGTATTGAGACAACATTTTACATCGATGTCTCTTTACTTTGTTGACTCAAATCCTTTAGTTTTTTGTGCTCTAACATTGTTGTCTAATGCAAGTTTTCCTTGTTTAATGAATTTGTTTTGCAGGTCTTCAACCTGGGGGCATGCTTCTGTGGTTCGAAGAGTTGTTTGCTTCCTCTACAGTATCCTTTTGGCATGTGATGTTAATTATGTTTAGTAGATTTCCTTTAGCATACACATTAATGTAGATTCATATGCCCGCTAAAGTGGGGGCAAAATGTATAGTTGTAAAATTGCACCCCTCGCAATTTCACGTACATTCTTGCCAGGGGTAACTTTAAGAAACCCCCCCTCAGCGAAGGTGTAAAATCCTGGCGAATCTTAATGAATAATTAGTAAAAATAATAATCATATGAATAGTGGTGAATCCTAGAGAATAATCACTAAAAAGATTAATTACAATGGAAAATATCTCCTTTACAAATTTGCATAGTTGGTCGGTGCAGTTCCCCCATATTTTTTTTGTTTTTTGTAATATTGAAGTAGGGGCCTAGGGGCAGCAGTCATCGACGGGGTCAAGAGGTAGCGCCCCTTGTGGAGAGCTCCCTTGTGGGGGTCGAGGGGGCAACGCCCCCTCGTGGGGTCAGGGGACAGTGGCCCCGACGCGCTTCTATCATGATATAGGCAGGGTTGAGGGGCAGAGCCCCTCGCCACCAAGCATAAATTCACTATCAAAAATGCATTGGAGCACACACAAATTAAGTTTTTAAAAAAAATCTCACTTTAAAATTAAGACTAGAAATGAAAAGTGAAAATGTTACCATTGATTAGCTTTTTAATTGGATGGTTGCAGGTTAATTTCGCGACCTAATACACATGTGCCTTTTAAAAGGCTTGTTGAGGTCCGAAATTTGTTTTGGGCCACACAATTAGATTTACTCATGTGGCCGAAAAGTAATTTCGGGCCTCAACAAGCCTTTTAAAGGGCACATGCGTATAAGGTCATAGAATCAACCTGCAGCCATCCACTTAAAAAGCTAATCAATGGCAATAAATAAAAGCCCCAAAATTAAATGGTAATTTATTATTAGTGGCGATATTGCCCAAAAATTAATGGTAGGAATATAATATTATTGGCGAATATAATTAGTATTTTTAATTATAGTATAAACTACTGGCGAATCAGTTCCAATGACGCATCGTTTAAATAGGAAAATTAATCGGGACAAAATTATTTTTTTGTAAAAACTTGGCGATTCAACATCCTTTTTCGCTTGTACTATTCACCATTTTTGGAGGTCCCAATTTCAATTATTTGCCAATTGGCGAAGATTCGCCACTAAATTTTTCCCTGATTCTTGCATTTGCTTTAGTGTCCACTCCCTTAGCACTTGTGTAGGCTTATTTTAGCCCTTGCATCAGCCTTTTTCCCTTCTCAAGATGCTTTAGCACCCCTTTTCAGCAGCTACCCTTGCATTGAACCTCGTGCTTTTCTCGTTTGTGTTGTTTTGTAGTGTGACGTGTCTAGACACTAGCGTGTTGTGCGGACATCTACGCACTGCGCTAGCATCCTGTGACATTTCAACACTCAAATGACCATTTTTGTGTATGTTTTCCACTTGTCACCTCCTTTGGTCGGTGGTAACGGCTCGAGATGCCCTAAAACGGCTTGGGAAGCTTCTCTTCCCTCCTTAAAAGTACTCTTTTCAATTCATTTGGCCTCTTCCTCCATCTCTAGCTCCATTCTTTCAACTTCTAGCTTCACTCCTAACTCTGTCTCTTCTTCTCCCATCTTGCTCTTGCTTGCACAACTCCATTGCTTGCTACAACAACATTTTCTCAAGATCTCACAACAACCTCTACCACACTCTTGGCTCTTGCAGCTATCTAGCTCTCCCTCTTTGCAGCTCCTTTGGCTCTCACAACTTTATCTCTCTTCACTTCATGCTTGTGAGCATCTTGGGATTTCTCACATCCCCTATCTACTGCATCTCTACTTCGTGATATGGGTTCTCCTCCTCAAGCGGGGATTGCTTTGATCACCTCTCTTGTGATAGAGGTTCTCCTCCTCGATTGGGGATTGCTTTTATCACTCATACTTGGTGGTGCGGGTTCTACTCCTGAGTGGGTTTTGCTTTCACCACACGCTTTTTCTATTTCGGTTACACTCTCTCTATCAATCTGGCTGTCTGTGGAGGTGGGAACACCAAAATGGGAGTTTGACTGAGGCAAACCCGTGGGCCATCCCACAATAATGGGTTACACTTTTTGGCCAAACTTGACATTGAAATCAACATTTTCAGAGAAAACTTCACTTTCTGACACTTATAGTAGGTAAACTATTAGGAATTTGAAAATTATGTAAACTAGTGATTTGTGAGATTTTGTCTGTAGATTTTAAATATATTTTTTTAAAAAAAATTGGAATTAAATTGTTTTTTTTTGCGTCTCCTTTGATAACTAGTTTTTAATAGTAAACAACATTTTTTAAAAGTGATGTGTACTTCGACAAGCATAACTTTTTTTCTACAAAGGATAAAATTTTGATTCTTTTTAATTTAGGTTGCTAACACTGGTATCTATTGGTTTCATTTTGTTTCATAACATTTTGTTGAATATTTTTTTTTTAATTAAGTTTTGAAGTCAAAACATTTACAATTTAGACATAGGTGCACTTTGGCACGCATAACTTTTTTGGTATGTATTGAAATTCTTTTTTTTTTTTTGTTAGAACGAGGACATTAATACCTAAAGGATATATATTTTTCAAATTTTTTTCCTCAAATTTACTATTTTTCCACAATGATTTTTCATCAAACTTAAGGTTCGGTGAAAAACCTATGTACAGTAAAACTAAAAAATAAAATATAAAATAAAAACAAAATATATTAAATTTATAGTTGTTGGAAAGCACATTTCGATCACTACAATCATCCAACTTGGTTTATCAATTTGACTCCATTTGCACCTACTTCGATAGTCAAAAAAATGCATAAATTTTGAAATGGTGGAGGGGAAGGTGAAAAAAGGGGGTTCATTAACCCCCCTTCTAATGAAGAAGGGGTTCAGGGTTCATTAGAAGGGGGGTGGTTCATTTGAACCCCCTTCATTAGAAGGGGTAAACCATTTTAAATTTTTTTATGAGAATTTCTAATTTTTCTTCGTTCGAAAAATTGTAACCCACTATTGTGGGTTTACCCGTATACAACCCCAATACTTTCTCTCAATCTTACAAACACAGGTATTGAAGATATCTACTAGTTGGAGGCTTCATCATTTGCGTGGTTGTGAGCATTTCTCTATCTCTTATTCTCTTACTTTATCATTTATTCTTTACTTTTCTTCAGTTTTATTACATTTTGTTATTTTCCTATACTTTAGAAGTTCTCAACAATCAGAGTATAAGTAGTCATTTAGCTATTTTCTGTGATAAACTCACTCTCTAGTCCATACAAGATGCCAACATGCTTCTGAGACGCCAATGCGTTGTGCTGTTGTCCGTATGCTGCACTGACTTCCTTTGACCGAGAACTTGTCAATTTGTCTAGAAAATCTTTGTGATCGGCTCTTTTGGATTCTAGAACTCTCACCAATGTTCCTAAGGTAGTTTAGGGCAGTTCGCTCGTGAGGCTTTTTGAATGAAGAGAACTCGAGTAGTGAATCCCCCTTCTCTACAAGAACAAATCCTAACTATACTTCCAACTAGATGCCACTTTTCCTTTATTCTAGGAAGTCCTAGTATTGTGATAGCTAAGCACATCCAAATGAAAATATTACGAAGCCTTACTTTAGTAAAACATAAACTTGTTACAATAAATTACAATTTTTTTTGATAAAATTTAATTGGTACTTTCATGAAGTTATACATAATGAACCCATGAGTCTATAGTATGATTCTAACAAGAATTCTAAAAGTAAATACTACACAATTTTGGTGCATTTTCTTCTCCTCTTCATGCCAATTCCTCTTGTGAAAATTCAAGGCTTTAATGCCAATTCCTCTTGTAAAAATTCAAGAGCCTCTTGAAGCTTGCCATTGTGTATAAATTCAATTAATGCTTGTTGTTGTAGATGGAAATATAAATGAGGAGCTTCCTTCAAATGAGTGCATTGCTTCTCAACATCTCTATTATCTCGCCACACACAAGTTGACCCTTTGCCATATGTTCTTTGTTGTCTACCCTCCAAAAATGCCTCTGCAACTTGCCTCAAATCTAGTCACTTCTATCCATGCCTTGCCTCTAGATTTAACGGTTGATAGGCAATGCCTTACTCACGCCTTATCTCCTTGTCTCTCTCTTATTCCTTGTCTTTGACCGTGACAGGATGTGACAATAGGTCCTTTCAACGTAGAAAAATGACATGCAATCAACACATTAAGAGAAAATTTTAACATTAAGAACATTTTTTTTTCATTTTGTGATATTTTTCTATTGTATGATTATAGATAGAAGCACCATTGAGAGTGATGTGGAATTCATCTTAAGATGAGGTAGATACTAAGGGCCTAATATCTTTATAAATTTATTAACAATAGTATAGTTCAATTTTCATTTTATGTTCTAAGGATTGCGTTAAAAATAATTAATAAAGTTGAAGGTTGAAAGTAGAGTGAGAGAAGTGGGGTCATAGATGTAAGGAATAATAACATACATTTGAAATTTTGAATGTTGAAGAAGTCCAAATAGTAGCACAATAGAGAGAAAAAATATCTAGATGTACCTATAGCAATATGTTAATGATAAAACAATATGAAATTTTTACATTAATGTCATTTTAAAGACTCCTTAACATTATTAGTCGTATATAATATCTCTTACATTGAATTGATTAAATGTTAAAACTAATTAATTTCACTAGATAAAATTTCATAAATTTGGAAACTCCTTAGACCCTTGATTTTGCTATCTTTTGCATATCCTCTACAAAGGTGTTCAAGTTTGTATAAGAAGTTCCTCCTTCCTTCACTGCCTTGTTCGCAGCCTCTTTTAGCCTCACAACATTTTTGTGTAGCTTCATTCCAATATAACCTTCCATCATACTTCTAATTTTACTCTCAACCATCTCTTTTGTCACTAATTTAAATTCATCTACATCAACACCCTCAAAGTCCAAGCCAACATTCCAAACATCTTTTACAAATTGACAATCAAGAAATTGATCGTAAGAATATGGCCATCCAATCATAGGAATCCCCATGCTAATTGCCTCCAAAGTAGAATTCCAGCCATTATGTGTAAGAAATCCTCCAAGTGATGGATGAGAAAGCACCTACATCCATTAAAAAAAAGTTTAGAAACGTTGTAAGTTACAATAATGGGAAGTTTTATAAATTAAAAAATAAAAACTACCAATAGCAACTCTTCCCTTCACATGGTTATGTGGTCTTTTTTCATCTCGTTTGTTTAATACAATCTTTTGATTTAACCATAGTGGTGCACCACAAGATCAAAAACTAGATGTACTACAAGATATTTTAAAATTGCAAAAAAGTTTTATCCTTTATTGGTGCTCTTTTTATTGAGAAATTTCAAATTCCAACCCAATTTTCAAAAAGAAAAGAAGTTTATAACATTAAAACAATATCATCCATGAAGATGTGTTGGAAAGAAACACTGAAAGATTTAATTTATTGTCCAATGATTGCAGACACTTACATATATCACTTAAATTGACTCTAATCATCCCAAGTTTTAATCGCTCTATTTCTATTTGTTAGAACTATTAACACACTATAACTCTTATAAATCATGGATTTTAACTCTCATCGCACATAAACAATGTTAGACAACAATGCAACCTCTTATTCAAAATTTAGTCCTTTAAATCAAAAGATCTAATAGTTATAGAAAATGCAGTTGTCTTTGAATTAGGGAATTATAATCTCTTTGTCTAAGGAAAATAACAGGGCATGAAACCATCTTACCTTCAATTGGTTTGTCCAACTAACAATCAGGGCTCGATCCTTGGTTCTTTCCCTGAAGCTCTCAGGTAATTCCAGAGACTTACCTTCTGCTATATCTGCTCTAAGAACCCACAAGAATGGGTACCCACAAGCCTCTAGTCCAAGAGCCAGCTCATGCAATTGCCTTTCAGATTTTACAGCAATGCTACCAAAAGAAACATATAACACAGACCTCTGTGGTTTGGTGTCTAGCCATTGAAGGCAGGTTTTATCCTCTTCCCACATGCTGTACATGGAGTTCCTACCTTGTAAGAAATTTGGAAGAAACACAGGGCCAACTGCCAAAGCTGGGCATCCATTAACGCTGAGACCCATTTGTGCATCTTTACCTCCTTCCAGCTCATCAAAAGTGTTTACTAGTATGTAATCTGCTATGTTTTGAATGCGAGACTCATAGAGTAAGGCACCGTACATGCTCTCAGAGATGTGTTCTTCTCTGAAGAAGGAGGGTAAGTCTGCTGGCCTGATAGGTGGGATTTTTCCAGGAAGGCATGTGATGAGTTTCTCTTTAGATTTTAAGTCGTCCTCTGCAATAACAATACTCATCATATTAGAAGAGATCTCTTATCCGATAGGAATTATATTTCAAATATTAGATGGGAAACAAACCAACTCAATTAAGCTCAATATAATATATCACAGGGCGATTGAAACAAGTAAAATAAGAAACGAAAAGGACATAAGCGATACAGGAAACAGAGCAAAATAGGACATTAGTAAAAGCTCTATTAAATACTTTATCTTGGATTACTTCATTAGCCGATAGGCTTTACCTCTGGGATCCCCAGTGCACAATCTGCCTGAATACCTGTCTCACGCCTGAGAACAGGTTTATCTCGCCGCAAACCATCTTCAGATCACGAAAAAATTGTCACGTCTGAAAATAAATTGTATCTAATATTCTCGTTTACAACGGTGCGAAGATCTCCAAATCAAATCTGATTTCTGTGGTGCCCTAAAACCTACATATGTTTAGATCTTCTTTTGTTTACTGTTTTCTAGATTGAAGCAGCAACCAGAGGGAATTTGGTTTTGGTTTGTCTCAATCTAAAAATAGCTGCTGTGCTTTGCTTCAGCCTCAACAGGTACTGGCTCTGCGCCGCCACACAGCAGTACTTCAAGATTGGGATCTAAGAGCAAGCAAGAGCATTGCCAACTTGTAAATCTGTGCTTTGAGAGCTTGCAACTATCTCCCTCGTATAAAGTCATTCTGGACTTGCGCCCTACCTTGAATTGAATGCATTGTAGGTGAATCATTTGGTGCGTTTTCTTTATCTTGTACAGAACTTTGCATCCTATAACTTGCAGTCACAACTCTATCATTGTGTTTGATTTCTTGTTATTCTGTGTCTAGAAACCCTGATTTGTTATTTGCATATCTTTCTACATCCATTTCAGTCTACTCTGCATCTGAATGTGGTGTCCTCTTGTGCACAACTACGCCCTGCATTAGTGGTATGATACCAGACCACTTTGTCGTGATATCAGGCATTGATGTGAACATCCATTTTATGCTCTGGCTCGCAACATTCGTCTGTTTCTCGTTGTTTAGATATTTTTGAAATTTAATTTGTAACTGTCACTAGTGCCTACATAGTGGTCGTTTAGTTGTTTCCCTATTTAGTTTGTTTTGTTTTGGTTTTGTGAGAGGGAGCGTTGCTAGGAGGGAGGGAATTTATTTTTGGGATTTCTGGGCCGGGGAACATTTATAGGTGGTCTGCTATTTTGTAAGGGAAGCTCAGTAAATTAAAAGGTAGGAAACTGCTCTGCAATCTTTTCAGGGATACCTTTTAGTTCAACTGCCCCCACGAGGATGGCAGGGACACAGGGATACATGGCTCCAGAATATGTTAATACTAGGATTGTTTCTCAGAAAAATGGTGTCTTTGCTTTTGGGGTGATTCTATTGGAACTTATGTCAGGACATGAACCTGTGAGGTACATGACTAAGGCCAACAGGCGACTGGAGAGGGTTTCTTTCATAGAGTCTATAATAAGTTCTTCTTTCTGATGATCATGCGGAGTTTATAGGAAAATTAAGGTCTCGGATTGATCCAAGGCTTAAGGGTTCTTTTCCCCTGGATTGTGCAAAGGGATTGTGCAGAGAGAGTTGCCAGGCTTGTTGCTTCTCGTGTGGACTCTGAACCTGACAAAAGGCCTGATATGAGGAATGAGGCAGGGCAGGTCTCCAAATTGTATATATGGTCGCAACAATGGTCTGAACAATTGTAGGCTAACAAAGATTTGATAACTAGCACATTTGAAGCAAGATAAAAGTAGTCTTTCAATCTGTAAGAGAGATCATCTAATTCTTTTTGTTTCCTTCATTGATATATTGAATTGAGGTTATAGGATCAAAAGAAAAGTGAAGTTGTGGCTCTACAAAATTTGAAAGGCTTTTTTGGTCTGTTCAAATCATGTCTTTATCTACAGTTTTGGTTTGAGTGACCTGTTTCAAAACAACCCATTATACGCCACTCAAAAAACTGGTCTTTCGTATAACTTCATGCACCTTATGAGGAAGGAAAAACAATGTCTGAAATATTTTTTGATTCGTACCAAACATTTGTCTTGTACCGAGCATGACCTTGGGATAACAAGGGTAGGATAAAGAATGTCTGCCACTCTTTACAATGGTTTGTTAAACACAGTTTTTTCTGGAACAAAGTCTTTTTTGAAGTAATGCTGCCACTCTTTACAATGGTTTGTTAAACACAGTTTTTTCTGGAACAAAGTCTTTTTTGAAGTAATGTTGCCTGGCAATACAGATAGTTTTATTGGTGTACTATTTATAATTTTTGGTTTAGTGTCATTATGTTTTTTAACTTCTTTGAATGATGACAATATTTTGAAACGGCTTTCACCTATCCATATAATCTTTACACATTTATTTCTATTTTATTAATTTGTTTATTTTGTTTTAAGAGTTATGTACTTGACATGAGCATGAGGAATTTTACAATAAAAATAGTTTGAATATGGCATTCCTGCCTTCATCTGCTTCATCTTTATGCTACCAGTCATTAAGGTTTTCACACATTTTAGGTGAAATATACCAGTTCTTCAACCATTTCAATGTTGATACATCTACTTCAACAGAAATGGTCAAATACTATATTGCATAAATATGTTGTTTAATACTGTTCAGAAATACACAGGATTCTGCAGACTTGTAGATAAGTGTAGCCCTCATACGGGCTTATAGCTCCTCAATTACTAAAGAGCTTAACAATGAAAAAACCTGTCAATTAGAAGATTATAAATTGCTTAGGACTTTAAATATTTCTTTGGAAGTTGAAAAAACAGTCAGATTGAGGCATACAGTATACACTCAAGAAAATAATGTTGTATTCGATCACATGGTGTTACAATGGAAAGGCATGGGCAGAGAGAGTTATTGCTCAAATTGCAATGGTACTACAAGAGGATCAAAGGGAGGTGTTTCCAATTTAATGCTGGAGGACAAATTTATCCGTCCTATTTACCTTCAATCCTTCCTATATCCTTCCTATATTTGAAGAGAAGTTGGAAAGCTTTCAATCGACTTCAATTGAATCCAATCCTTTAGTACTATGGAAACACTTTCAAACATTTAATTATGAGGATTTAACAACTCAACTAAAACAGAGGAGATGTGATATAGATTAGGCACAAAGAACCCAAATTATACTTCATAGACAATGATTGCTTGTATTGCATTGCATGGTAGAGGAAAAGGCTACCAGCTATGCTTTATAGACTTGTGCATGCGCTAAAAGTGAAGTTGGGTCTTCATAGTGAAATTATAGCTTTACATTTTTTCCTAAATTAGTGTATATTCTAAAATATCTTCAAAATACATATAATTGATTGCTCTGCAAAATTGTGAAGTTAAATGCTATCGATACTGTCAATGAAGTGTTCTTCTGGTTTGCAAAGAGATGCAAGAGACCTAGGGTAGTGGATTAGATATACAAAATTTATAGACATGCATGAAAAACATCCTGTTAAGAAGCATTACAGATCAATTCCTGGTCTTTAGTACTTGCCGTTTAGCTTTCTATCCACATCCTTCACTGTGGGCTTATTGACTCTTTACCGATTCTAGAATTGTCGTTTGCTTTTTGATTTTGCATCAAATTTTTTCTTTAGCATTTGGAAGCCATTAGTAATTTCTGCCATACTTGAATCACCCATTCGATTTGTGGCTGAAGAACAATTTCTTGTGGGATTAACATATTCATTAAACAATCTATAGTAGAACAATATACACACAGTCTATTAGTCATAACTACATGCTTTTAGGAATGGAACGTTCTGAATCTATCAATACACAAATCTAGGTATAGCTTCTCATCTAGCATGGTATATACACATGATAGAAAGGCTTTTGTTCTAAGATACCAACCTCCGGATTAGACCCCATTCCAATAAATCAAACCAGAGATATTACTTTAGATTTATTTAAGAATTACTTTTAATTTAAAAAACATAACTATCAATCTATATTTTTAAGTATTGTTTTTATTTTCTATTGTTAAAAATTGCATTTTCCATATTGCAAATATATTACATGCATTTTTTACATTGATTAAGTTATAAATTATTTCATTAAGGAAGACCATTTCCATAATCATCAATTTAAACTTTCCTCCTTCAAAATTTACAAAACACTATTTTTTGTCCTACTTGAATACAATTAAAGATATATTTGATGTAGTTTAATGTTATGTATTAACACTTATTTCCTACAATTTTTTTGTAGGCCATGGCAAATCTTCAACAATCAATTCAAGTCATTGATATTTCAAGCAGTAATTCAGAAGGTAATGGTCAATCATTGTCCATTGGCTCAAATGTGGACTTCAAAAGAGGAGATACAAAAAAAGACTCTAAATTGACTACAATTTGGTCTCATGAAATTACTTGTTTCAAAATGAAGATGGCATCCACAATAGTTATATAATGTAAATATACATACTTATATTTAAATATAACAGATTATGTAATGTTCAAATTCATTATTGTTTAACCTTTAAATTCGTATCGGCATATTCCTTGAACCCCCTTGGGTGCAAGTGCTAGTTATCTTCATCTTGGATTACTTCATTATCTTCAGTGTGGAAAATGGCTCTAGGAAAATTCACCATAGTGATTTACTGACAGAAAATTCACAGTCAACAATTCAACGCAGGAAAATTCACCGTTACCAGCAATTCACTGCTATGGAAAATTAACAGCCAAAATTTCATGCAATTAATTTTTTGCGCTGTGAATTGTCATGGCGGTGAATTTTCCGTCAATAAATTGTTGGCGGTGAATTTGCCTATAATGTGGAAAACATTTGAAATGATAATTATTTTTCAAAGAAGTATATTAAAAAAATAAAATCACATCATTCAAATGTAAATGTGTAAAGTATCACCAATGAAGATATGTTGTTGGAAAATCAAATGGGAAAGTTATTAATGAAAATCTATATACTTTAGGAATTCAACCATTGGTTTAACTCTTCAATCTTGGATCTGCCATTATTTCATGATGTAAGAAACAACCTATTATTTCATTGTCATCCATTGAAGCAGAGTACAAGGTAGTTGTTACAATAACATATGAAGGAATATGACTTAGACAACTTATTGAGGATCTTTGACCTCCACAACCTGATTTATGTATTGTGATAACCAGAGGGTTGTAGATGTCAAAGATTCTAGTGTTTCATGTTCACACAAAGCATATTAAAGTACATCGTCATTTCATTTGTGAGCATGTCTCTACTAAAAAATTGAACTAGTCTATAGGGGAGAGGGGCCCATAATGGGGCAGGGTCTAATAGTGGGGATAGAAGTAGTCCTCAGTGGGCCCCATAGTGGAGCACTTTAATAAACAATTGCAAAACACTTTTTATCCATAAAGTATGCAAAGTGACAAATCATGTGATGCCACATCAGTGCACCAATAAAACATGACTTAGTGCACCACTATTGCTCTCACTTTTTTTTGGGGCCTTTTTGGATACCTCAACAAAAAGCATGCTGATGTGGCCCTAAAACGGAATATAGAAGCACATGAGTTGCTAAATAAACTGTTGTACAGAATTGGAGTGATTTGAAATTTCCACATAAGATTTTGAGAAACACGAAGTTAGGGTGCTCCACTATGGGCCCCTCTCCCCTACACCAACTAGTGAGCAGCACATGAATGTCTTCACTGAACCTTTGAATAAAGATAAGATTGCGTACTTTTACAGAAGACAGTGGTGTTAAATGTTCTTCATATGCACATGAATAGCTAATAAACCTATTTATTGTAGGTGGTCCTCATCATCTAATTGCATTGTATAATGAAATAACATTTATATGCAAGGGTTGAAAATATAAACACTAATGAACCACAATCTCTGAACATTTGTTACATAAAAATTACATTTATCATACAGAAATACATCTATCTGCATATTTTATTTATTTAAAAATAATTATAATCTATTTAACGAATCTATTCAAAACTCTCCAACTTCAATAGTGCTGAAAAGAAAAAATTGTAAGATAAATACCTCTGACAGGAATATGGCCCTGAGAAAGAAGAAAGTTAGCGTGCATCTGAATAATGGCAGATGCAGTACAAGTAGTCCAGAAGACAACTCTGGGCACCCCAAGATTTTTAGCTACCTCTGCTGTGCAGGAGAAGAAGCTATCCGAAACAATGCAAGTGATTGGCGGTACAGAATTATCCGCTGCAGTTAACACACTTTCCAAAGCAGGTCCCAAAGTTTGCAGCACAAGCAAAAGCTCACCCAAATCAGAAGTTCGGCCATGTTCAGGCAGTAAGCCGTCCGGAATAGTTAAAAACCGAAAATTTAAACCCCTCTCTTGAGCCTCACGGTCACGTGCGGCTGCATCTTTCGAAGCTGCTTTTAAAAGGTGTTGGTCCATCCATTCGGTAGTAACAAAGGTTATGAAAAAGCCTCGGATAGCCAGCAGCTCTGCAAGATTCATTAGTGGATTGACATGGCCTTGTGCAGGGCACGACACAACTACTGCGTGCAAAGGAGGAGTCATTTGTTCTTCAGTCTATACACTGGTTGAGTATAACTCTTGCTGTGAGACCACAAAAACATTACAAAGAGAAGTTTACAAACTGTGAAGTATGCAGTGGTTGAGTATAACTCTTGCTGCGAGACCACCAAAAACATTACAAAGATAAGTATGAACCATTAGTGTCTCCATCAAACTTTTGTTGGACAGTGAAAAGTGATAGGATAATATGGATAATATGGCCCAGCGTGGCCTTGGCCTTATGTTGTTTTGTTTTTTAGGTGTGAGGATTTTTTTGGAAAAGCAACTCCAAAATTTATACTTTAAATGGGAAAGAGTATGCAGTGATTGTGATTAGTCTAGGTGACTGTGTTATAATAGAAAATTTAATTGAAAAATTAATAAATATTAATTAATACAATTGTTTTCTTATGACAAGATATAACAAGTGTAATATAATAGTGAGTATTTGGCTATCTAGTATTCTAGTGATTGTATTTGATAAATAATAAATTCTTAGGGCAATTAAATTCATTGTCAACAATTCATCGTCAAAAAATTCACTCCTAGAAAATTCACTGCTATGACAAATTCACCATCATAATGGTGAATTTGTCATAGCAGTGAATCTTTTAGAGGTGAATTGTTGGCAGTGAATTTTTTGACAATGAATTGTTGGCCGTGAATTTACAATGGTCATAGTGGTCAACACCTATTTTTGTTCCATTGTAATACAAATATTTGTTGTGTAGTTGATGCATGAGTCATGACAACAAATTATTGCAAATTGAATGTATCATGATTTTGCTAGGTTTAAAAATATTACAATTGTTAGGGTTGACTTTGACTCAAGCTTGGTTCATACTAAACACAACTATGATTGACATAGTTGAAATTGAATTTGTTTATCAAATAAATATTTGTAAAATATTGATGAGTAAATGATTTTTTTTCAAAAACATTTGTAATTTGATTGACTGATTATAAAAAATTAAAATATAAATATAAATTTAAAAATTTAAAAATTCAAAATTAAATAATAAATATAATATGTTTGTTTATTTTTTAATTTGTGTATCAATAATATTATTATAAATATAAATTAATTTTATAATTGTATATTTTAGATATATAAAATAATATTATCTAAATATATAATAAAACATTTAATAAAAACTTTTATTTTTTATTAATTATCATTAAAATAATTTTATATAAAAAATTTAAACTTTCAATTAAGAATATAAATTTAGTTCAAATAAATAAATGTAGCTTAATTAAATAAATAAAAAATAATAATTTTTGTATTAATAATATTATTAAAAATATAAATAGTTCTTAAAGTAAAAAATAATATTAGTAATATATTAAAAACTTAAAATACAAATTAAAAATCAAACATATTAAAAAATTTACAAAATCATACACATTAATATTAATTATTAAAATTATGTAAATATGAATATGTTGATTTTATAATTGTACATTTTAGATTTATAAAACAATATTATATAAATATATTATTAAATATTTCATTAAAATAATTTTATTTTAATATTAAAAAAATATTAATTTACAATTAAGAATATAAATTTTGATTAGGCACTAAATTTGATTAAGTTGAATAAATAAATAAATTATTGTAGACAATAAAAGCAATAGAAAATACAACATTTACAATAAGTGGCTAGTTTCATAGTATTTTAGATTAAAAAAATTAAAGGTAAGTTTTGTTAATTATAGTATTTTAATTGTGATTAAGCATATTACCTTCAAAGATTATAGTTGGCATAATTATACATTTTTTGTATTGGATAAAGCAAAATTAAGAGTAAGAGAGCAAAAGACAAAATGCATGTAACAAAATGCACAAAATTAAATTAAATTTGAAAACTCAACTGATAATTGCTAATTAAATATCAATTGCCAAATCAAAAACATTTGATAAGTCAAAATGGTTTATTCAAAATCCAAATTGATTGCAAACTAAAAGTAAAAATGGAACTTTACCATTCTAATTTATAATAGGAAAAAAATCATGAAAAAAATACTTGAACTAATAACTCAACCTCATCTACCAAATCATGAATGTTAGATCAATCAAAATATGGAATTTGAATTTAATAGGTAAAAACAAACCAATAGAAAGAATGTCTTTTCATTTGGCACAACACAACAATTTTTTACTTTTGGATGTTTTAATCAACAAATTTTCAAATTGGAATAAGTTACTAGGATTAGTATTTTTGTCTTTATAAAGTGTTTCTTAATGTTTTCAAAACCATGGTAGATTCTAACATTCATGACATTTGAGGTTGCAAGCCGTCATGAGGGGTATCTTGGGAAATTCCTCCCATATGGGAGAAGACTCCTAGGGACAACCCCTAGATTTTCCTGACAAGAAGGTTGGGGAGGGGGCATTGTGTTCCCATTCCTCACCCCCATGATGTCTTTGGGTAAGGTAATGTTGGAAAATCTCCAATTGGTTGAAAATGATGAAATTGTCTACACAAATATATAGGTAAGTAATTTAACCTACTAATTTTCGTACATGCATTAGCAAGATTTTCTTGACAATAAGGTTGGGGAGTGGCCATTGTGTTCCCATTCCTCACCCCCATGATGTCTTTGGGTAGGGTAATGTTGGAAAATCTCCAATTGGTTGAAAATGATGAAATTGTCTACACAAATATATAGATAAGTAATTAACCTACTAATTTCCATACATGCATTAGCAAGATCTTATCTCAAACAAAAACACATTACAAATTCAATATTAAATAAGTAATTAACCTACTAATTTCCATACATGTATTAGCAAGATTTTCCTGACAATAAGGTTGGGGAGGGAGCATTGTGTTCCCATTCCTCACCCCCACAATGTCTTTGGGTAGGGTAATGTTGGAAAATCTCCAATTAGTTGAAAATAATGAAATTGTCTACGCAAATATATAGGTAAGTAATTAACCTACTAATTTCTATACATGCATTAGCAAGATCTTATCTCAAACAAAAACACATTAAAAACATATAGGTAAGTAATTAACCTACTAATTTCCATACATGCATTAGCAAGATTTTCCTGACAATAAGGTTGGGGAGGGGGCATTGTGTTCCCATTCCTCACCCCCACGATGTCTTTGGGTAGGGTAATATTGGAAAATATCCAATTGATTGAAAATGATGATATTGTCTACACAAATATATAGGTAAGTAATTAACCTACTAATTTCCATACATGCATTAGCAAGATCTTATCTCAAACAAAAACACATTACAAATTCAATATTTTATAGCACTATTAATATCAAACTACACCTTTGCTCTCAATATACATGTTTCATGAAATTTTTGTCCATAAATCATAAATAAATAATGTGTAGTAGGGTATGAAAGAAAAAATATTTATAAAATTAAATGAAGAAAAATGGGAATCTACCAAAATAGGTATGTAGGTATGGCAGTGTCTAGCATTAAGCAATTCTATTGCTAAAAACTCAACATTTAGCAGTATCAACTAATAACCACCTAAACATTCCCCTTAGTTCTACTCTATTTTGAAATCATATTAAATAAATTCTTCACTTTAGTGAACAAGTAGGGTATTAATGTAACAAATCCAAAAACTAGAGCCTCAAGGCTGAGACAGGTAAGTAGGCAGATTAATCAAACTTCCCTTGATACATTGTGCCCTCTCTAATAAATTCAATAACCCAAAATAGGTGGGAGTTTTACTTGTTAAATGTCAAATTGCATGATGTGCCTACTTAAATGAAGACAAACAAAAGGCTATGAGAGGTGGCATATAAAGCTAAAAGAGGGTGTGAGACTCAATTACCCAAAAGTGTGTGTGAGTGGCACATGTAATTGATTTGGATTATTCCATGTGTTCTCATAATATTCATGACTAAATATCCTAAGTAAGCTTAATAATATGTGTAGGAAAAATAAATATCCCCTAACAACGAGGAAAATAAAAAATACACACTAACAAATGGTACACAAGACATTGAACTCCAAAATTCTCATATTTTACACTGTTCATTCCTACCTACCCCTACATGACTAAGAGTACCCTTAATAGCCAATTTCACCACATGACTTCTCTAGAAAGGATTTTCCCACCCAAAAATAATTGTCAACTCTCAATCTAGCACCAATTTTTATATGATTTCAATTGAGGGATGAAGAACACAAATTTAAATATTAAGTGGGAAAAATAAGAGCTATTTGCTTGCATTCCTTGACCAATCACCTACTCTTTTGGTGTCATTAATTTTTCAATTGCATATATGCTTAGCCATGGTCTTCGCATAAATATTAATTGTTGTTTTGGTGAGATCTCATATTAGCCATGGATCTCTTCCTTAGGCCGTTTGAATGCACTGAAGGATATATTTTGCAAGATTTTCAATATGGATATTATGAATAATTATTCTACACCAAACCCTAGTGAATAATAGTTAAAGCCACATGTTCAAAGGTGTCATGTCATCTAAGGATAAAAATCCTTAGATTTATAGAGAACCAAAGGACAAAAACCCTTTATTTTTGTGAGATGATAGATGAAACCCCTTTGGTCGATCAAATAGTCTCACCAAGAGGCCATTAGAGAGATCCATGCTTATGAATTTAATTTACATTGTATATGTATGACTAGTAGACCTTTGTAAGCTTTATTAGTGTCATTCTTAGTGTTGTTTGTTGAGGTTGTAGTTAGTATACTCATTGTTGTAGTCATTATTTCATTTTATCATGTTATGTGCTTGTATAAAATCTTGACTCTATTATTAATTCAAAGCCTTTTGAATGTATTTTCCTATCTTATGAGATTTGGGCTATTTGTATTTTCTAATCTCCAATTGAATTAGGATTTTTGTTGCACTCTAGTTAACATGAAAGTTGATAATAAACTATTATAGTTAAATACTACAATTTTTGAAGGAAACCTTTGGTTTAGTCAAGGCTCTAAAAAATAAGCATAGCCTTAAATATTATTAACTTAAAATAACTATTAAGGCTATTGCCATGATAAATGTATAAACCATGGAAGAGAAGTTAGGGATTTTTGTTAGAATTGGTTAAAGTATTTAAACCCTTTAAACAATATATGTTGAAGGGGTTTAATTATATTTGCTCTAAATATCAAATTATTTTGTACAATATTTTAGCTGGGTTATCATAAGGGGTGTCCAAAATTATACAAAATTTTGACCAGGGAAAACTTTAGTGGCGAATTTTAGAAATCGGCCAAGTTGAAATTGGCGAATTAATTGCACCCAACAGGGTGTCCAAATTGCCTGGATTTTATGAATTATCGGTCTAATGCAAGTCCATTCGCCAACAATATTTTTAATGAGGCATATTTAAGCAAAAAAAATTCCATAACAAACTACGTGTTTCAAATGGACTAATTAATATTTTCACCTGGGATCCTGGAAGCATGTAATAAAACACCTACATATTTTCCAATACTATTAAAACAACATTGTGATAGGACCCATTTCGCCAATTAAAATTTACAAATAGTTGTTTGTGAAGACCCATTTTGCCAATTAAAATTTATAAACAATTGCTTCTTAGGACCCATTTCACCAATAACATTAAAAAATAATTACATTTGAGGACACATTTCACCTTGAAAATTACAATGTATCATTGTATAAGCATACAAGATTCACCAAATTTTTAATAATACTGTTTAAAAATCTCGTAGAATTTGCCAAATATGGATTGATATAATTACATTTATTCTTACACATTTTTTTTAGTTCTTGATTCAGAAGTCAACAAAAGCCAAAAATGTAAACTTAAAGGTAATTGATCATTTCTTCATACTGTTATAAGATTTCTTTATCTCTTTTCCATTCTTGAGCTTCAATCTTAAAGATGATATTGAGTAGGGAATGGGATCTATATTATTTGTCCTTAAACAAGAAGACATTTTTTTCTAGCTTTTATTCGAAGCGAGAGATCAATATGTCGAGCAGCAAGGGTAAGACTCCTCAGGGTGATGAAGGGATTGAGAGGCCATCAAAATACCCAAAATGTAGAGGTACCATATAGTCTTACTTTGGAATTGACAATTGTTTTGATCCATCAGATCAAGATGGAGCTACATCATCAACTCTTCCACCAAATATTAATGAAGAAGGAATTCACAATACCTCACCACCACCGGAAGGTCAAGGTGAGATTGTCATTGAGTTAAATGTATCAAATGAGGATGGAAATACCGCAGAAGATGTTCTAAGGGATACCCTAGTTAGCTACAATGAGATAATTGACTTGGATCAGGATGATGTTGGTAGCAAGAAAAGAAAAGGCAAATAAAAAATAGGGCGCGAGTGGGAAATGGCAAGGAATTTCCAACTTGGTTGGTTGTCAAAGTACCCATTCATTGTACCAGTGGAGAAAGCAAACAATGTTGAAACTACAACAAAATGCATGTGTACAATTTGTAGTTGGAAATGTAAAAGAGACAAGAAGTTGTAGCTAAAACTTGATAGTATAGAAAAGCATATTGGTAAAGTTTATGAAAAACAAATCATAGACGGAAAAGAACAATCAATCGTACGATGGAAATCAAAGAAAGAATGTCTTCATGTTAAGTATTCCGCAAAATATGAAGAGCATAAGCAAAGAATATCAAAGCATGTTGCATGTCAAGGTATACTTGATGCTCAATTTGGAAAAGCAATGGAAGGAGCAAATTTGTCAAAAACTATTCAAATGAGTGTTGTTTTTCATATTTTTTCCAAAGGGTGTCCTATGACAGACTACCCAGAATATTGTAATTTATTATCTTTTTTGGGTGTTCCTCACTTTCCTTTCTCACATTGGTCAATAAACGCTGGATGGGAATGGAAAAATTGTCTTGTTGCAGTGGAAAAGCAAGATTTAAAGGAGAAAGTAAAAGATTCAAACTTCATTGCATTATCTTTAGATGAAGTTACTATGGTAGACAATACTTCTTGGGTCTATATGAATTTGTATACTTTAAAACAACATGTTCACCAAGCTCATCTTCTTTGTGTTCATAAAATGAAGGACAGTTCAACATTGCAAAATATGTTTGAACTAGTCAAGAAATCTTTGAATGAAATTGCAGGTATGGATGAGTTGACAATTGCCAAAAAGTTGGTGTGTGTAGGAGCTGATGGAGTTGCAATGATTCAAGTTCAAAGGAGTAGTGTTTGCACAAAGTTACAAACTACTTGTGCACCATACGTGCTTGGCATTCAATGCATGGCCCACATAATGAATTTAGCATTCAAAATTGTAAGAAGGTTTCCTACAATATCAAAACTTGAAAATCTAGTCTGTGAGCTCTACGCATACTTTTGCCAAAGTCCCAAACGTTTCACAGAATTTCAAAATTTTGTTGAGGGAATAATAATAGGAAACAAGCTTCTCAATGATGTCAATACCAGATGGATCTCCCTGCATGGACCAGCGCAATGAGTTCTTTCAGAATATCAATCCTTGATTGGAGTAATGTATGAGCATCACAACACAGTAGATAAAGCTCTTGACCGCTTACATAGGTTAAGCGATATAGATACACTCTTGACTTTAGCTAGTTTTCTCCCTATTCTGGATGAAATGAACAATCTTGTGAAGAAATCCCAAGACAGAACTATGTATATTTATGAATATGCTAAACTACATAAACATACATGCTTGGTCCTCAATCATCTATATCTATATCTAACACAAGAAATCCCAAATTATTTCATGTGGTAGAAAATTATTGATTTGAATAATCCTAATAATTATTTATAGTTTAATGCAAGTGGGCACTTATGTATCTGTGTATGCAGATATGAGATACAAATGTACCATTGTAAGATAGCTAGGTGCTCTAGCAGAGAAGTAGTTGTTAACGAGGAAGATTTTAACAACATTATTAAATCTATTAGTGATAGTTTGAAGGAAATTGCAAAATCTCTTTCCTTAGAGATTCATGAAAGATTCCCTCGACATAAAATACTTGAAGCCATGGGTATTGTGTATCCTCAATTTTGGGTAAAACGAGATAACCCAAAATATTTTCATAATAAAGTAAATATCTTGATTGAACAATTTCCAAAAAGTGTAACATACAATGAGCAGCCAATAGAAGGAATTTTAAATGAAGATAAGCTTAGACAAAAATGTAATAATTTTTCAATAAATATGAGGGACCAATATGATTCCATGGGCATGGAGAAGGCCTTTGAACCAGGATCAATAACAAAGGTTTTGACAAACTTAGGTCATAGTGAAATATTGTGTGGTATAATATCAAAATATTTCTAACTTGTTGATTTATGCCAAACAATGATATTGGGGTCGGTGGATGATGGGAGAGTTTTTAGTTCATTGGCGTTTTTGAAATCAAAGTTAAGAAACAAACTAGACAAGAATTTGGAAAATTGCTTGAGGATGAAAGGAACTACGTATAATGCCAAAAAATTTCCTTTTGAAAGGGCACTCACAATCTGGAGGTCCACATGCGAAAGAAGAGGGACCAAGTTGTGCAACACTCCAATTCCAAATGTTGGTATTGGTGGCAGTTGGACAAATGACAGTGACATAATGAATGTTGAATTTGAGATGCAGGCCGAAGAAAATGAAGAGTTCAGAATCAAGACAACTCTTTTACTTTATCTCAAGTTGAATGTCAGTTTGAGGACCCTGACTCCATTTGGGAAATGGAAGTGAATTAGCAACTTTTAGGTATTTATACTGCACTTCATGAACCATTTTCCAAACTAAGGTTGATGGTATTTTATATTGTATTCCATGAAATTGTGAATCATTGAACTTCATGAATCATATTCCAAACTATAGTTGATGATATTTTATATTGTACTCCATAAAATTGTGATATTTTATATTTTATATTGTATTCCATGGTATTGAATTTGATATGTGATTCTGCATCATTTTTAAAGAACACTTATCACACTAGTGACACTACTTATAAATTCTTATTGCATTGCCATTCACACAATCTTTGATAAATAACTGAAAGGAATATTAATCCATTCCTTGAACAAAAGCTAACAGTTCAACATCCATAACTTATAAATAACTGTTGATTATTTTGAATCAAATGATAGTGAATACAATACTAGAGAGAAAGATAGGTCGATATTATATTCAAAATTAAAGATATTATAGTGTCTTTTCTTTTTACCTACATTCTAATAATCTAATTCAAAGTTGATCGGTTTTTACCTATTCTTGGTCTCTTAAGTCATATATTATGCCTTTGCATCCATTTACTCACCAGCCCCTTGAGCCTAGTGTTCCCAGTTGCTACCCGTAGAATCCTTATAAATCTTGCCTTTTCTTATGTGGGTCATAAAATTCTTTAATTCTTGTTCTTTCCCTAATTTTCGGTTTTAATATTCACTCAATATCATTCATGTTATAAACCTAGGTAGGAGGCCCCTTTTAAGTCATGTAATAAGTGCACATGCTTATTAAAATCCTTTGTTATGTTGGGTGAGTCCCATTGAATGCTTTCTATTGGTTCCCCTCCATCCCATGGGATTAATCAAATTAATGAGTCGGTCGGATAGTGGGCAGGAAACACTTGGACACCCTTTTGGCGGGTCCTACCACTGCTTGAAGGCACCGATGACTAAAGGTGTTCAAATCAATGGTTACTATGGTTTTTGACAAATGAATCTCAGTTGTTCCCCGCCTCCCTGCTACTATAAGATGCACATGCTTTAAACCCTGGAAAGGGGAAGTGAGGAGGTTGATATGTAGACAGTCTCAACGCCTATGGATATGGTGGAGCCTACAGAGTGATACAAAGATAAATCCACATGGAATTTTTCAGTTGGTCAATGGTGACAGTCGTTTGTAGTCAGATTTTCAAACTTATTTTATTGAATCTGAGATGTTTGTTGCACTATCTCACTACGATAACAACGGTTAAAATTCAAAGTTCAAGATTGAGGGCAAATGAGTCATATCATCCATTTTGGTTCATGCGAGTGAGCCATAATGGTGGATATGACGCAAAGCTACTAAATTTCCAATTGGTATATTTTAAAGCCATAAAAGTTGCTTTAAAGTATAATTGCAAACTGTTAAAGCATTTAATGCGTCTAAGGAGTTCTCACTGAAATTTTCAAGCTCGTTCAATGACAAGAATTAGGGCTTCTCAGTTGTTTAATTTGTTGTAAGTGCTTGTTCTATCATTTTTTCATTAGGGTTTCTAGTTTTGTTGCATTTCTTTTAAGGTTTGATGTTCAATTTGAATGATTAGCCTGTTTAGTCCTGTTATTTCCTTGCATCAACCTATACCCTAGTTGTAAGCTTGCAATTTGCTAAGTACTAAACCCTTATTTTCACAAACTATGTTACTATGGCACCCAAAGTCAAAAAATCCATGTCAAAATACCAATCTTCTGATTCAAATCCTACTAAAAAACCTCTATTACAAGACTTAGCTGAACAATTGGTATCTTCAACCTTTGAGAAATCAAAGGGACAACATATGTACATTGGCCCTGGAACTAAATTTGGCATCACTAATCATTATTGTACAATTAAAGATGTTGTCCTACTAAACTCTGTCTTCGAATGGAATCTTTTCCAGGGGTGGTTTGGAAATAGGAATGTTGGTATCCCTTTCTACAACCCCTAGAGGTTGGACATGGGTAAGCTGGTTGTACCCAACATGTTCATAGATGTTGATCTTCTCAAATCAATTGTTGTGAACTATGACCCTCTGGTTAGGGTTGTTAGAGCTCATGATGGATAGAATATGGTATGGGTTAATAAGGAGGAATATGCATATGTGTTCAAGTTGAACACTTGGAGTAATGACATGGTTAAGATTGATGAGTAGATGTTGAGGGAGGAATACAAAAGGGTAAAACACAACTTCAAGGTGTCAGTGTTCACCAATTTTCTGATATCAATAGGGAGGTGAATCAACAAAAGAAAGATTAATTGGGACCCTCTAATGTTGAGCCCCTCCCTATTAAGTATTTCCAACCATATTTTCAGAAGACCTTTTTCTCCCTATGCCAAATGCTAGGGTTTGATCTTGGATCTAGCATGCCAATGGTTGATATGTACATGGTTGCGAGTATCCAACAACTTAACATAAATACCTTATATGATTTTTCCACCTATATAGTAGAGGAAATTCACAAAGGATTGGTGGCCTTGAAGGGTGGGAGAATTGGTGTCATATTTTAGTGGTTTTCACTCTTTATGCATATGTTTCTTTTCAAAGGTGCAGACTATTTTGGTTGGGAGATGGAACTTAAAAGGGTTGTGGATGGTATTGAGATGTCAGTGTAGTTATGGACCCCTATATTGGATAGGAATAAACAAAAGACTAACTATGTGACTGCTACAAATATTTTTTCTACCAAATTGAGACCAACTCTAATGGTGGATGTACCTAGGATCCCCAAGGAATTACATGATTTTTTGAGGCCACCTAAAAGGAGGCCTAATTTGAATATTGCTCACAACTAGGGGGATGTAATCCCTTATAACAATTGTACAATTCTAAGGGTATTTGGCACACAATTTAAACCACACATACTCCCTAGGGAAGTGCCTCTGAGGATTGGGTTTTTGGAGGTGATGTGGCAGCTAGGGAATGTAAATGATTTCTTCCTAGATGAGAAGCAAAAGTGAACTTTCTTCTCTACATACACTACACGTTTGTTGATTTTGTCATGATTACATATGGATGGAGAAATATTTTGGAGCACTATCTTAGTTATTACGATATGAAGATCTGGACATACAAGACATATGACCTTGAGGGATTTATAGTTTGGTTAATGAAGAGAAATAGGGTAGGTTGGTATGTTCACACCCACACTATGGTTGATGACCTCATTAGAAATATTTTTGATCCTGATGTCCAAATTGAAAAAATGAAGAAGTGGGGTGTTTTTTTGAAATTGGAAAGATAAATTAAGGTTAAGAATCCTGATTTTAAAGCTTTGTTAGATATTAGTGACCCAATTTTAAAGATTGAAGTTGTGATACAAAATTTTGACAAAGTAGTGGCAAGATTAAAGGAGATAAATGTTGTGCAAGATAGGGGAAGGAACCTATGATAGAGGGAGAGTCAGTTGCGTGGCCTTCCAAGAAGGTGCACATATATTCAAGGAGGAAAGGCACAATAAGGAAGCAACAAACAATTGCTACTCTTGCACAATCTAGGGAGTAAAAAGTGCATTCACCACAATAGAAAGTACCTCCAATTCCATTATCATTGCAACATTATTTTTCCCCTAAAATAATTGAATTGGATTCTCCAATTAGAGAATCATCCCCTCCAAGGGAGCCATTCCCATCAATAAAGAAGTAAAAGGTTAAAGCTTCTGGTTTGGTTGACAATCCTGTAGAGGGTTCAAATGATGAAATTGCTATAAATGATGAGGAAATAATGCAGGGGATGTCATCTCCTCAAGAGGAAATAATATCACATACTATGAGCCTTAGGTTGAGAAAAGCTAACCTAAGTGGAATAAATAACTCTAAGGATTTCAGATTACAAGCCTGTGAAAGCCTTATGGAAGATGATCAATTTGTCAAGACACAAGCTTCTGAGGAATATGTATGGAGAGCAATGAAGGATGAGTATGCAACATTAGTGCAAACAAGGAGAAGTGAGATCCTTGAGAAGCCCCAAGAGGTTGTTGAAGCGGAGGTCCGAGATGAAATGAGAGTCAAGTATTCAAACATTTCTACAAAAGAGGTTAGGGCATTGGTGAGAAAGTGTGGAGTGTTATTACTCCCATAATGGGACCTGGCATCAACAATTTATTTTGACACTATGAGAAGACAAGATGCCCCCATTTTTAATAGTGAAGAAGTCACATTGGCTTTACATGGGTCAAATTTTAGTCAGTAGTGGGACACTCTTGCTATTTGGGCTTTAGCCCCAACCACTAAAAATCCAGAAGTTGCAGAACATGCCCTAGGTGTAAGAGGAGGCTTAATCATAAAAAGAGTTTCAGATACAACTTCCTTGGAGTCAACAACCATGAATGTTAATGTGGAAAAATTCACCAAAGCCACAGTTGAGTTATTAATGAAGGAAAGGGATAGATTTAGAACCAAATATAATGAGGTGGTTGCAGAGTACAACTCGAGCCAACAAAAGATCGCTCAAATGCAAATTCAAACATGGCTTTGTGGAAACACCAATTCCAAGCATAGCAGCTTGGTACCTCACATACTGCAATATTTCCTCCTCCTTCCCCAATTCTTTCACCTCCTCAAAATCATGAGGAGACTACCCCCATTGAATCTAAAGGTGTGCAAATGGCACAGTCAACTCCTGAATCATCAAATGCCTGTCAATTTGAGGAAGTTACCAAGGAGGATCTGATGGAAAAGCTCAAGGCTTATGAAGATAGAATGGATGATCTTGTTCATTTAAATAATATGAAGATTGTGACAATAGTGCTTGAGCACTTGAATAAGGGGGTAGAGAAATGACTAATCAGTATTCATGCCAATTATACTTTGATGTTTGATGCCATTAAGAACCTTGATAGAGATAAAGAAATTTCTATTCCTTTAATGGATAAATGGATTCTAAGGGCTCAAATGTTGAGGGATATGGCTGTTGCATCCTCTCGTGATGCAGATAAGCCTCCAAAGATACTTGCAACCCTAATATTTCTAATAGATACAACTAGTTCTCAAGGGTTGATTGTCATTGAGTCTTTAGAGGTGAAGATTAGAGAATTGGTTAATAAGTTCGATGATTAGAATTTTGGTCTTCTTCTAGACATTCTAAATGTGAAGGGTGAAGTTAAGTCCCTACAAGAGTGGAAAGACCAGGAAGCTCAAGCAATAACATCCTAGGCCAAAAAAATATGTGATGAAATGGATTTGGTTATGTTAAGGAACAATATAGATAGGATCATGCATACAACAATTTTCCTTGAAGATTTTGATAAGGAGGAAAATCAGGTGGCAATCAGGTATAGCCCATATAGAAAAATGATAGACCATATCATGGTATTTGACTGGCCTATAGAGGAGGAGTTTACATTATGGAAGTCCAACTATATTGACATATTGGACATATAAATTGCTGCAAGTGGGAGTGGGTGACATCAATTTTGGTTGGTGATCTGTAATAACAAAGTTCAGTAGGGAAGTGCAATACATGGCCTGGAATGAGTACATATTAGGCCTTGAATATATCAATGTTCAAATATTGCACTTTCTCAGTTTCAAATGTGGTGACAAGGATTACAAATGTAGAATTACTTTGGTTTATTCTCTCTTTCACTTTATGCTTTTCTTCTACAAGTTTTTAAAGCACATGGACTACAGTGTTTGTTCGTGGAAAAGATTACTTTTCACCAAGTAAAGGAGCCTTTTGGAAGGCGAGAGAATCTTCCCTAACAAATGGAAATGGTTTTTTGTCTCATATGAAATTCTCCCTCAAAATGCAAATGTAACTGCATTTGGGGACATTTTGAAATTCAAATTCAAATGTATGTCAAATGTAAACGTGACTAAATGTGTAATGTGGCTCAAAGCTTGTTTGCTCCCTTGTTCTTATAAAAGGGAAGTCAAGGCCAATTGCACAGGTCTTTGGTTGAAAGAGCTTTTGAACTCATGTAAGAGAATTTTTTAATTCAAGCAAAAATAAATAGAGTTAGTGTTGAGTCTTAGGTATTAATTCAAGTCTGTAATATCCATAGGCATAATGGTTTTATAGTAGTGATGGAATTTGAATGAGAAAATGCATATTCTGGAACAAATTCTCTCCTCTTGTATTTTTTCATATGAATTATTAAGAAAATGTTCAAGGAACCTTCTATTGGTCTTCAATTGTTTTGGTTGAATGTATGATTTTGTCTTTGCTTTAAAGTTTAATTCAAAGAATTAATTAAAATGCTCTGATGGAATCGTAGGTTTGTATGGCTAAATTAACATATTATTAATAATTTCATATTTTAATTGTGTTAAAACTTAAACATGTACACAGTGATTCATCACTCAACTCAATGCTTAATAACATATTAACAATAGTAGTAGTAGCATATACAACAATGAACATCAACAATCATTTAATGTGTATCTAGTAGTTGAAACCACTACTATACTTTTTCTTCAAATGACAAAATAAATAATACAAACAATTGAACATCATCACATTACTTAATTTGAGTTTTTTATTGATTTTCACATGAAGGAATACAAAGAGGCATTGGAAATGCAAAATATTTCTCAAAGACAACTCTACATAGAGCTAAGTTGGAACTTGGAAACTCATATTATCAAATATCAAATCACTATATCACCTTTTCTAGCAACTTCCACTGTTTAGGTTTTGGAATTGTCATTTGTTCTTACTGATGTTGTTTTACTTGAAGATTTGTTAAAATTTCATGATTGCAATTGGAACATGTCTTGAATTCTTTAGTCAAGTTTGCATTCAAGGTTATTAGTGGTTTGATGGAATCCAAATAGTTCACCGCTTCTGGGTTTTGAGGAAACTGGTCCAAATCAATCTTCCTTTCACCCTCCATCTTCTTTCTGAAATCATCCTTTCCAATGAATCGCTCATTTGTGTCAAAAGCCTCTGGCAAACCAAATTCTATGAAGTTCCTTACCTTTTCATCCACCTTCTTCATCTTGTCTACAACCAAATGCAAATATTCCTTTGTTTCACGCATTCTCAAACACTTTTCAATGATAGATGACAACATCATTGAGGTAGGAAGTTGATTATCAATCCCTTTTGATTTCAAATAATTGTCACTAGCTTTGTAGATTATTTGTTGAACTTGATTTGCAGATTTCTCTAATGCCAACACATTTTTGTTGTTCACTAAATATTTGTTGCTCACTTCTTATAATGTAGTCTAATAGAAGTAATCAATTGAAACATGTCACACAAATGATCAATCCTCTGCATTATTTCATCCTAGATCTTTTGTTTCATATACCTCATTGTTTCTCTACAAAATGCAGATTACTTATTTTGACAAGAG
>VDFB02323971.1:0-65952 GCA_007258455.2 Sequoia sempervirens | reverse complement strand
GATATCCAATTTATAGCACTAAAATCCTGCTATTAGAGAGCATTATAAAATTGTTTTATTTAAAAAAAAATTCATATCAGATATCGGATATAGTTGGATATCCAATTTATGGGCCATATGAAAACCCCATATGGCCCATTTTTTGCATTCCAACGGACCCTACATTATTTTTGCAGGCTTTGCAAGCGACAAACACGCAGTTTCAGATAGGAAGAGACAAAGTTCAACTTTTTGGAGCATCTTGTACTCAAATTTGACATAAACAATGATTTTTCAGCATCTTTTATGAGGTATAATGGGGATCAGCAGTCGTCGGAAGCATAAACATAAGAGAAAGATTACAAAAGAACAAATTGAAGAATATAGACAAAAAGATAAAGAATATCATAGGAAGAGAAGACAAGGTATGTTAATTATTGGTGAATTTGAGCCCTATGGTCTTTCAAGTGAAGAGGAAACTGAATATGTACAAGGTGAAAATGTTGAAAATGATATTGAAATTGGGAATGAAAATGTTCAAATTGATACTCAAAATGTTCAAGCTAAAAATGTTGGAATTGAAGATGTTGAACATGATATTCAAATTGGGAATGAAAATATTGAAATTGATAATGAAAATGTTGAAGGTGAAAATGTTGGATTTGAAGATGTTGAATATGATATTGAAATTGGGAATGAAATTATTCAAATTGAAGGTGAAAATGTTGGAATTGAAGATGTTGAATATGATACTTAAATTGGGAATGAAATTATTCAAATTGAAGGTGAAAATGTTGGAATTGAAGATGTTGAACATAATATTGAACTAAGTGTAAATTATGTTTCACCAAATTACATGAGAAATGAAGAACCTTGTGTGGAAGAAAAGCATATTCTAAATTCAAGACCTTCAAGAACCCCTAAATGGCTACTTGAATTTGATGAGAACATTATAAACAATTTTGAAGGCAAGAGGTCAACACGAACTATTCGGTTGTGGGATAGAAGACTTTTCAACCAATATTTTAGTGATAAGACATTGACTGAGCAATGCCAACTTTTTGTACAATTGCTAAAGATTCAAAAGATGAGACCTTTGCTAGCCAAATTGAAGATTTGTGTGAACAAGAAGATCGAAAAAAATTCTATTATTGTCAAAAGTCTTTTTAATGCTCTCAAGTCTATTGGAAAAAATAACAAGGAAAAGGATAAGAGAGTTGCTCAAAGAGTCATTACAACCACCCTAGTAAGCCATCAATTGAAAAAGGCTCGCTTTATGCGACAAACTTGTATTGATTTTGACATAAATCATAAAACTTTGGATAGAGCACTTGCAAGAAGAGAAAAAATAGATGATCCTCTTCAAAATGATACATGGGATTTTTTTGGGAGGCTTCCACGTGTTGATAAGAAGCTAACTGATAATGTAAAGTAGGTAATTCAACAATTTTGGCATGATAACTCTAGAGTATCACCCAATGCAAAATATGTTTTAAAGTTAAGAATTCACAATTGAGACCATACACCACATCCCAAACATTTCTTGGAATCAATCCAAACAATGTTGTTAAAAATTTTATTGAAACACATCCAAATATGGAAATATCGCAAAGGACTTTTGAAGGTTTGAAGCCATTTTATTCTGTGCCTCTTAAAATTCGTAATACTTGCTATTGCAAATACCATGTGGAGTTTTCAATGTACCATGAACTATTATGCTATATACATTCTACTTTGCATACTAATGAAATGTTGTAGGAGTGTGGTGCAATGCATCTTCCAAAATCATCAAGGGACTTGCTAGATCTTTTTTTATGTTCTAGAGATGATGGTTGCTTTTTCTATAGAAATCATTGTTTAAATGCAAAGTGCTCACAATGTGGTGGCTTGTCAAAGTTTGTTCAATGTTTTCATGAGAGTTCTGAACATGAATTTGGAAAGAATCTTTTTGAGAAAAAGAGATATGAGATAGTCAAATATACTTTGCAGAGTGGAGGTGAAGGTTCTAGATGTGAGTTGGTTTCAAAAGAATGCAGTGTTGCTGATTTTATTTCAGATTTTAAGGACAATATTTTCTACAAGTATGCAAGGCATAGTCATAGGTCTTCGTGGTTGGATCAACAATTTAGGATGTGTAAGGACTCTTTTCTGATTGGCACTATTATATCGGTGGTTGATTTTGTACAAAACTACACATTGCAACCACAAAATGAGGTACAATATCAATATTACAATTCCATTCAAATTGCTATTTTTGTGCACATAACATTTAGACATGCACCTGATAGTACCGAGGAGGATCGAAAGATAATTAGAGAGTATCATTTTTATATGAGTGATGATAGGTCTCACTCGTCTGAGTATGTCCAACATTGTTTCAAGAATTTTTTTGAGTTCTTGCAGGAGCATGATATAGCACTGGGCTGACATCTAATTTGGTTAGATAATTGCACAGGTCAATTCAAGAATGCTCGTATGTTTTATTGGTTGAGTAGAATGCATGTAGAGAGGGGTCTACCTCATATTTGGAGATTTTTTGAAGCTGGACATGGGAAAGGGGAGCATGATGGAGTAGGTGCATGTGTAATGAGAGCTCTAGTTAAGGAGCAATTGAAGATTTTAGGAGCAAAATTCAACTATGCATGTTCTATAGTTGATTGGTGTAGTTCAACATTGTCACAGGGAGGGACACTTGATTCAATAGTGCATAGATTCTTTTGGTTCATTGAGGAGGGTACAGTGGGAGGTAGATTGGATTGTCATACAATCAAAGATTCTTCAAAGATGCATTCATTTTGAAGCTCAGATGCAAGCACATGGACCATTTGGACACAAGAGTTGGCTTGTTTTTGTCAGAGTTGTATTAAGTGCGAGTGGGATCAATGCGAGTCAAGTGAGTGGGTGGATACATGGGTACCACAATATCTAACTCCTTTATCTCAAACAATATCCATGACAAATGACACAATGGAAAGTTCAGTTGATTACGACTTGCTTTCAGATCTACTATAGCTAGGACATATTTTGTAGTTGTTGCACCACAGGGGAATGAAGAGAGATCAGACTATTGGTTGGCTCGATGTGTGCGGGTAAAGCATAAGCTAACACAACCGATGAAAGATGATGATAATTTCGTGTATCCTACAAGTTCAGTTGTGGTTGCAGGAACTTGGTTGCGAACATACATGATTAGAAAGAATGGCATACTTGCATTTGAAGACTATGAGAAATACAAAACCATTCTCATGTATTCACACCTTGTTATAGAAAAAAATATTAAGTTGTTGAAGCATCATGCCAGACCAAAGACAAAACAACTATGGACACTTAGTAATGATGATCATGAAGCAATATTGGATACTCTTAAGCAAAGAGATGACCCTTCAGGTACACTTGAATATCATTTTCAAGAATGGAAGGTAGAATGCTTATGTTCATTATGATTAAGTTCATTAGTGTTCTTTATTTAATACTGATATTTTATATACTATTGCAATGTAGGTGTCTTTAATAGTGATATTTTGTATGCACTTTTGCGATATTTTTGGCAAGATTGATCATGGACCTGCTGCAACAATAGCCAACTCTGATCCTTTTGAAGAGGTATGCAATAGATTAGAACAATATAGATTGGTTATTCTAAGCATCTTTTATAGTTTTTACATCACCAACTAATCATCATTCAGTATTTTAGATTAATATAGATATGTTAGTCTAAGCATCTTTTCTATTGTGACAATATAGATTTCTTATTTTCCACTTTTGTGATATTCCTGGCACGATTGATCATGGACCTATTGCAATAATAGCTAGCTCTGATCCTTTCAGAGAGGTATACGACAAATTACAACAATATAGATTGGTTATTTTAAGCATCTTTTATAGTTTGCATTACCATCTCATCATATTTTGTGTCATTTAGAATAATATAGATTGGTTATTCTAAGCATCTTTTATAGTTTTCATCACTAATTCATCATCATTCAAGTTGTTTAGATTAATATAGATTTGTTAGTCTAAGCATCTTTTCTATTGTGACAATATAGATTTCTCATTTTCCCACTTTTGCGATATTCTTGGCATGATTGATCATGGACCTGCTATAACAATAGCCAGCTTTGATCCTTTTAGAGAGGTATGCAACATATTACAACAACATAGATTGGTTATTCTAAGCATCTTTTATAGTTTGCATTACCATCTCATCATATTTTGTGTCATTTAGAATAATATAGATTGGTTATTCTAAGCTACCTTGTTGGTTTGTACAAGTGCTTGTCAGTACAGAACGTGAACATACTACTATTGTTGAAGACTGTGCCCTGAATGCCTCTAATAGGAAAATTTTGTAAAATTTGAATTCTCAAATTGGAAACAATGTAAAATGGTCATAATTGTGTATGGGCATAATCTATACCCAGTGTTGTTTTTTGAAATATGGGTCAAATGTCTGGCATTGTATAAAGGGTATGTTTAAAATGTAAAGGGGTCTATATTTTGGAAACTCATAGGTTTTGTAAAGGGGTCTATTTTTGTACTTAATTGAGCTAGAACCGAAGGTTTTCTTCGTGGTTCTTTCTTGTCGGTATGCTTGTTTGAACTAGGTTTTTTAATATCTCCCATTTATATATAATAAATTATAGTGGCTTGCAACTTTTGCTCCTCAAATCCAACTTGGGTGCAACTTCATTTTTAGCAACTTTCGTGAGGTTTTTAAGGAAATCAATGTTTCCAACCTTGCCACACCCTATAAATTCATTAAACACGTCTATTAGGACCTGCACAAGCTTGATCCAACTTTAAATCTTGATGCCCCCACGTTTCATTGACATTACCAAGTTGTAACCACCATTTTTGGTGTAGGAGCACTCACACCACAATATCATTGTGGATCATTTCAATGATTAAAGTGCTAATATTTTGAGTTTTTGTATTTAATGAGATCTAATAGTCCTAATGGTCATGTATTAGGAGGATTTTTTAGGTTTTAGGGTAAAAAAAAATGGAGATCCCAACTTGTCCTAGTTGTTGCTATGTAGCCTTTGAAGGAAAAATTAGTAAATTTGTTTAGGGACAAGCAAGAACAGTGCTTTCAACATGTAATGATGCTATTTCAAGCCATTAAGTGAGGTCTTAGTAAAGTTAGAAGTGGAAAAGTGCAACATTTCATTATGAGTCATATTAATGTGAAAAATGTTTGTATTTTGGCCTTCAACGGTCATTAAGGTTTCAAAATTCAGTTAATATTGGTGGTTAAACGAATTGGGAATTGGATTCCAAGGCATAGAAATGTACTTAAGGCCTTCAATGGCTCGAGACAGGTTTGGTTGAAGGAGTTCTTTTCTTTGAATCAATAAAGTTTCAATTGCTCAATTCATATTTTACTGTTTTTCTTTTTTTTTTTCCTGTGCACAAGCCATTCAAAAAATTTTGTATCAAAAATTTATGTAGAAATGCTATTACATGTCTTGAATTTATTCTGAATTCTTAATAGAGGGTTTCTTTATTCATTTTGTGCCTCAAAACTCAAACTTTCTTTAGACAGGTTCCTAAACAAGGGAAAAAGAGTTTTGCAATTTTAATGGCTTGAATCTTATCATACCTACTGTGTGCCAATGTGAATCAATGGGATAATTTGGTAGGGATTAGGAAATGATATTTCAAGAGTGGAAGGCATGGAGAACTAGGTTTTGAAATAAAAAGAAGAGTTAAAGGTCTAAAAATGGTGATTTTTTTTCACTTGAAAATAGAGTTTTTACCCTAGGGTTTGCAAAAATCTCTAAGATACCAGAATTTTCTTTGTTTTCTAAGAATATTGGGGCCTAAATAAAGGTTTCTAAGGTGGTGGTAGAGTTTGAAAGGTTTTGGAAGTGCTACATCCAATAAACCCTCAAGAATTACACTAAAAATAAGGGTTTTCTGATTTGATGATTACAGGTTTGTACAAATGGAATCCAATTGTAGAATATTTGTTTTCTTGGCAATTTATTTCTTCCCCAAGGTTTTAGGGGTTTGTGTGGTGTTTGAAGGTATGTTGCTTTGCATTTTTGGGCTAATTGAGTAGCTTATTCAAGGGTGAATGTATAGGAAGTCAACGCTGGTCCAAAGGAGTCTATGTTGTTTCTCATATATGTTGTGTAACTTAGATATGGGTGCTTGAATCAGTCATGTGTTGGTTTGGTGTTTTGGAAAATTGTGGAGTAATTGGACAAAAACTAGTTTCTCACTATTACAAGGGTTTAAGGGGGTTAAAGAGGGAAATGTGTATTTAGTTGCTTGTCAAGTTTTAAGGGAGTTTTGGAATTTCCAAAGATCTTAGAATAATCTTGTTAGATGCCTCAAATAGGCAGGTTGCAAAGAGTTTGTGATTGTGCCCTGTGTGTGCATCAATTTTTCACCTAATTTCACTCGTTCCAATGTAGCTTAGAATGATTCGGTGTATTTGGTTGCAAAAGAGGACCATCCCTAGTGTAAACGTACCCATCAAGACATGTTGGAATAGTCTGTTTGGTCGTACGAGTTGTGGAATGAAAGTTGCACCACTTTGCAACTTTTCCCTCCATTGAAAAGTCATCACCACAGGAAAATGCCTCCGAGATAGCAAAAAATGAGAGAGGTTTTTGTAGATGGTCCCAACACGATACCATAACCTTAGACAGAGAGTCTGTAAGCATCACAGTCTGTGAGAAATAGACCTTCAAAGATTGTTGTCTTTTAGCACTTTGGACTCTTAAGGGAAATCGTCGATCCAATGTAGCTTGGAGTGATTCGGCGTATTTGGGTGCAAGAGAGGACCATCCCTAGTGTAAACGTACCAATCTGGACATGTTGGAATAGTCCATTTGGTTGTATGATTTGCGGAATGAAAGTTGCACCACTTTGCAACTTTACACTGCTTGCATCTGACAACTTTTCCCTCCACTGAAAAGTCATCACCACAGGAAAATGCCACCGAGAGAGATTTTTCTAAATGGTCCCAACACGATCCCATAGCCTCAGATGGAGAGTCTATAAGCATCATGGTCTTTGAGAAATAGCCCTTTAAAGATTGCTGCCTTTTAGCACTTTGGACTCTTAAGGGAAACTAGTGGGCAACATAGTTAACTTCTTCACAAACTTGGTTTGAAGTAATTTCATTCTTTTTTGTGCATTTAAAATGGAGTTTTAAGCCTTCCACCCTAAAATTGACCTCTAAATAACTTCACACATTAACTACCTCATTATTATTCATTTTTTTTGCAAACAAACATTTTCATTCCAAGAGGCTAAGCTTTCATTTTTGCTTGTTGGATTGAATGCGGACCGTGACACAACTTTATTTTTTCAAAAATTGTTCAACATCATTGAACTAAGAATTTATCACATTCGCAAAGAAACAAAGGAGTACTACAAACTAAAACACATTACACTTCAGTTCTCACTGCCTTGATGTACTCTTCAACATGTCTCTTCTCTAAAAGCGACCTCTAAATCACTTCAAACACCTTAACTACCCTAAAAGTGACCTCTAAATCACTTCAAACACCTTAACTACCTCATTCTTATTCATTTGTTTTGCAAACAAGCATTTTCATTCCAAGAGGCCGAGCTTTCATTTTTGCTTTCAAAGAAAAATCTTCCTATGCCATTGTTACACTGCACAGGTAAACCAAGTTTTGTATTGTGGACCTATATTAAGCTACCACTCTCAAGACCAATGTAATAATGATAAAAAATAACTTTTGAGACTGCAAGAAGACATCTGATAACTCTTGAGTGTACTAAAAGAATTCTTATGATTTTTGAAGAATGCTAATAACTCTACTCAGTTGTCTTATTTTTTCAATATCATACAAATTGAACCCTAGCATCAATAGACTCTGTATATCAAGCTACCACAATTCAAGTTTCAACGATGAATATTTATCATGCATGTTTGAAATGACATTCAAGTTTATGGTGGTTTTTTTTTATATGATGTTATGTGATATTCTAATTGTAATTCATGCTTCTAGGCTGCACATCTATATATATATATTATTTTTACATGTTTTCTCCATTGTTCGACCCCTACACCACAAGTAAATTGCTGCATAGCGTGTGGAATGAGGGGGTAGCAGGCCTAAGATCCCTTTAAAGTTTGTTCGAGTGCATTTAAAATGAGATTTTAAGCCTTGCACCCTAAAAGTGACCTCTAAATAACTTCAAACACCTTAACTACCTCATTCTTATTCATATGTTTTGCAAACAAGAATTTTCATTCCAAGAGGCCGAGCTTTCATTTTTGCTTGTTGGATTGAATGCAGACTGTAACACAATTTTCTTTTTTCAAAAATTGTCCAACATCATTAAACTAAGAATTTGTCACTTTTGCAGAGAAACAAAGGAGTACTACAAACTAAAACACATTACACTTCATTTCTCACTGACTTGATGTACTCTCCAACATCTCTCTTCTCTCATGTGGAGAGTTAGAACTGCTTGGCCATGCCTTTGCATGATTAGGGAAGTTTTTCTCTTTTTGACAATGTCAAAAGCATGGTTGCATACATATTAGGAAAAAGACCTTTGCTTTTAGATTAGCAATGCATGGAAGATTCAAAAAGTATCCTTGATATTACAAAAAGGTATGTGTTTATACACTTCAAACGTGCAATCACTCTCAAGACCAATGTAACAATGATACAAAATAACATTTGAGACTACAAGAAGACGTCAAAATGGCTAGTGTACTAAAAGAATTCTTATGATTTTTGAAGAATGCTAATAACTCTACTCAGTTGGCTTCTTTTTTCAATATCATTAAAATTGAACCCTGGCATCAATCAACTCTGTATATCAAGCTACCACAATTCAAGTTTCAACGATGAATATTTATCATGCATGTTTTAAATGACATTCAAGTTTATGGTGGTTTTTTGTTTATATGATGTTATATGATATTCTAATCATAATTCATGCTTCTAGGTTGTATATATATATATTATTTTTACATGTTTTCTCCATTGTTCGGCCCCTACACAGCAAGTAAATGGTTGCATAGTGTGTGGAATGAGGGGGCAGCAGGCCTGAAACCCCTTTAAAGTTTGTTTGAGTGCTTTCTTTGCATTTTTTGTGAGTTTTGTGCCAAGTTTCCTAAAAGAAATTTGGTCTCATAGAATTCCATGACAAGCTAATGCAATTGATAGCCGCTCCTAGTTATTAGTTATGTAATGTGAAGTAATTGCATAACTGCTTAGGTTGACTTTGTAAAAACTATATTGTTATTGAATTTTTTTCATCTATCAGCATCTAGTTGTTACTTATGTAATGTGAAGTAATGCTTTGAGTTTGAAAGATGTGCAATGCAATGTAATCAGCAATATGAATATAAACTACATAATATTTAACCATTCTTTTTATGCTATTGTACATTGATATTTAACCATTGCTCACTTGATTAAATTTTCAAAGAGTTTAAACATGCACATGAGGAAATTAAATTTCGATTGTCAACTTCTATATATCAAATTATCCAATAATCAAGTGTATGTCCATATACAAAAATGGTATCAATGCCAACTCAAACAAAGTTTTACAATATGTGGCATATGCCATCTCAGTATCTATTCAAAATTTACATGCCAAAATGTCTATCTCACCTTAAACAACTCGTGGATCATCAAAATGGAGCCTCTTTGAAGCACCTCTGGCTCTGAAGGTAGTTGCACAAGAAAAAGTCAAACCACAATTGAGATTAGTTATACTATATAATTTAAAATTGAATAATTAACATAAAAATCAATATACATTGAATTATAATTGAACTTAAAATTGAAATCTTGATTACACACCTGAAATATCGTCTTCGAAGGGCCGGGAGTCCTAGAATATACCCTCTCAAAGAACCTTAAGCCAAATTTTTAACGTCAATCTATATATGTGAACAAAAACATAAAATTGATCCAAGTTAGCATAGAATTGTCGATAATAAGAACATATTTACCAAGTACAAAATAAAATAAACACATACCTATTTAGGCTGATATTTTTTTGTATCTCCTTTAGGTGTTTCGACACCTCCTCCTTGAGGTGTTTCAACACCTCCTCCTTCAAGTGTTTGAATACCTACTCCTTCAGTGTTGTGGCACTTATCAACAATGATGTATAGCTCACAACCGCTGTACATAAAAATGACAAGTACATATGAAACTATGAATCTATGTCAATGTATGCATAATCAATAAAAGATCTTATAAATCTTAATTCAATCAAATTTGAGTTCAATTACCTTTCCCTTATCTAACATTGTGCCTCCATAGTCTAGAGAGCATCGCACCTCGCTCGCACTAGGTGTTTCCTACAAGCAAAGAATAAGATAAACATATAAGTTAATATATAATTTCATTAATGAAAAGAAAGTATATAGTAAAAAAATGTAAATGAGTGAGTGTGAAAATACATACTGTGTGTGTCAAGGCCAAATGAAATGGCCCTAAGGGTGCTATCAGTCACCATGTGACCTCCTCCTCAGAAATTAACTGTTAAATAGACCATGTAAATAACATTAGCACTTGATACTATCTCTATTGTAAGAATTGGCTAAGTGAAGGTAGCCACCTCCAAGATCTTAGAGGCCTAATAGAAAGCACAAGCATAAGAGAGATAGAAGCAATATGACAAGAATAAACTATATTCTGCCAATAATGCAAATAGAATGGAATGAGCAAATGTACATAGGAGACCCCTTGGTTATATAGCCAAGGTGAGAACACAGAAGGGCATAAGATTATGACAAGTGTCATAATCTTATGACATGAGACAACTATGAAAAGATATCACTCCACCTAAAGTGGAAAGTGATAATGTGATAATCACCACAAAAGGTGGATCACCCACAAAAGGTGGAGAGATATCACATGATGTGTCCATAAAAGGTGGAAGTGATGAGGTAATGACATGTCAAGTCCACCAAAGGTGGAAAATCTCCTACAACCTCCTATGTGGTCCCTAAGTAAACTTAACTAAGGTGTAATCATGACCTAGGACAAGGTACAACACTTTTAATTACATCAAGACCCTCCCTTAAGTGCAACCTAGGGAGAATGTACAGAAAAGAAAATAATGCAAGATGGGTCCCAAATTATTAGGCCAATGGAGGTACCCATGTACAAATGCAATGCAATCTATCATAAAGCCGAGAAAGGGAGAAACCATGTGGGAAAAAAACTCCTCCCAAAAAGAGAGAGAGATGAAACAAAACCGGTAACTCAAAAAAAGATGAGAAGGAAAACTGTTAGAATCCAAGATCACCTGCATGCAAGATGAATACCTGTCACATGCAAAAGATATTAAGAACCGAAAAAGATGTTCTCTGTAAAACCTCTCTGTAAAAATGCATTAAGAGAATCGATTATTACAATGTGATCAATCCTTATGAAGGAGATCAAGAAACCCTAAAAAGGAAACCCTATGTTCTAGTGCATACTACAATTAATAATTAATTATTAATGTGCCTAAGTTTAGCTTAAGTAATAAAGAGGATTAAGTGACTTAATTAATTAATCAATGTGATGTAATTAACTAAGCATAATAACTTATTACTCTAACACCCCCCTTAAGATGAACTTAGGAAGAAGCTAAAACACTAGAATAAGATGCATGTAAGCAAAGATGGGTCCTGGCAACTAGGCCTGATTAGGTACCCATTTACAAATGCAAGAATGAGTAAGAGAAGGAAAAACCCAGTGGGACAAAACCCCCCTTACAATGAGATAACATGCTACAAAGACGCACTGGAAGAACTCTGTAGAGTAACACTAGAACTTGATATAGGCAAGCAAGGAAATATTCTTCAGATACTACCGAAACCCGATGAGAGTCACCGATTGACTCCAAGGAATCATGATAAAGCAACAATATCCGGCGCCACCTTTTAACACTCGAAAACTCCAAACTGGAACAACTCTGGAATCTATGAAGCAGCAAGCAATTATTGAATGATGTATTACTGAAAACGAAGTGCAAAGATGCAAGATGCACTCTCCCAACTGCCAAAATATCCAAGTAATTGCCAAACAACCCATCGGGAAAAATATGGACTAACTGATAAACCTGGGATAGATACAGAAAAATTGTATGGACAGCAACCTAGATCTCCTCAATACCTTTCCGACGCTTCAAACGAGGCGAAAAACGGAGATCGTGGCAAAAAGTTATGAGCTCGGAAGCATAAAAAGTACATCCGACTTCAAACAGCAATAAATGCAGGAAAATAGTAAAATACTGAAAAATAAACAGCACTACTGGAAACTGCTCGGAACCAGCTTTCCGGCGATATCTCGTTTGCCCGATTTCGATACCGTATGCCCAAGTTATGGCCAAAAGAAAAAAATTGTTTTTTTAGGAAAAACTAGGGTTAGGAGGGGGCAAAGAGGTGCCGGCCGTACGGACGACGTCATCATGACGTCAGCAAAATGCGAAAGAGCACCACTCGCCTATCCGCCATCGAGCAAAAATTGGCCCCCGCGAAATGAAAAAATTTGGGCTCCTCGGGTTCATGGGCTTACTGTAATGGCAATACCGGGTGCTGGGGGCCGAGGATCCATAGCCTCGTTCTCCATATAGACCGAATGCAGAGGCACATGTCTACCTGGGTAAGCCGGAGCAAGCCGGCATGAGTGTGAAGTGGCACCGCTTCATCCGAAATGCAAAGGTGGTCACCGTACGCTTCGGGCGCGATCGAAATTATATGGGAGGCGCCGACACAGAACACGAAAAATGTGTTTTTTTTTTAATTTTTTTGTTTTTCGTGCCTCGTAACGTGTGCTGGGGAGGCCATACGGCCCCTCAGACAAAAAAAAATTTCCTCCCAAATCAACTGCACCAAATTGGACGATTTGACAAGCGTTTCTAGGGTTTTGAGACGCTGCGAACGTGATGGCGACGTCCGTTTGAACCCATTGTGTCCCGAAAAAATGGCCACCCCCAGATCTTGCAGAAAAGATGCCTGTGGAAACCCTTGCACTTGAAACTCACCTAAAGGGGCCATATCTTCGTGATCACTTAACAAGCAAATTGTGTCCGAGCTCATACCATGTTAGGAATCCAAGATCACCTGCATGCAAGATGGATACCTGTCACATGCAAAAGATATGAAGAACCAAAATATGTTCTCTGTAAACCTCTCAGTAAAAATGCATTAAGAGAATTGATTATTACAATGTGATCAATCCTTATGAAGGAGATCAAGAAACCCTAAAAAGGGAAACCCTAAAGGGAACCCTAGTGTGCACACTTAATAATTAATAATTAATTATTAATGTGCCTAAGTTTAGCTTAAGTAATAAAGAGGAATAAGTGACTTAATTAATTAATCAATGTGATGTAATTAATTAAGCATAATAACTTATTACTCTAACAAAAACCTCAAGTGAGGAAAAAGCCCCCCCATAAGAGAGAATGAAGAAGTCAAGTGACCTCCTCAGAAGAAACATCCCGCACCCCCATGAGAGCTTGCAAATGATGATATATACTCTCAGTGAAGGGTTTGGTGAAGATATCTGCAACCTGCTCTGCTATAGGAGAATACTGCAAATCAATGACCCGCTCCTATATCAACTCTTGAATGTAGTGCATATGAATCTCAATGTGTTTGGTCCTCTGATGCTGAACCAGATTCTTCAAGATCTAGATGGCACTCTGATTGTCACAATGAATGACTGTAGGACGTGGAATAGTGAAGCCAAACTCAGTGAGAATGTTTTGAATCCAAATAGCCTCAATAGTAGCATTAACAACCCCTCGATACTCAGCCTCAGTTGAAGAAAGAGAAATAGCATGCTGCTTCTTACTCTGCCAAAAAATGGGGCCAGAACCAAGATGAAAGTTGTAGCTAGAAGTGGACTTACAATCATCAAGATCGCTAGCCCAATCAGAATCTGTATATCCCACCAAGATAAGTCTTGTACCTGCTGCATAGTGAATCCCATGATGATGTGTACCCTATATGTAATGCAAGATGCATTTGGATGCTTTCCAATGAAGCTCATGTGGTTCCTGCATAAAGCGTGAAACCATGCCAACTGCAAAGGAGATATCAGGGCATGTGTGAGTCAAGTAGATGGGACTCCCAACAAGTTGACGATACAAAGTGGCATCAACAAGTGGAGTAGAACACTTAGCCTCAAGCTTGACTCCAGAAAGAAAGGGAGTTGGGGCAGGCTTACAATTAGCCATGTGAAACTGAGCTAGAAGATCAAGAGCATACTTGGGCTGAGAAAGAGAGATCCCAGAAGCTAACTGAGTGATCTCAATCTCGAGAAAATAGTGCAAAACGCCCAAGTCAGTCATAGCAAATCTATCCTGCAAAGCAGATTTGACACTGCCAATGATGGATGAGGTGCTCCCTGTAATGATCAAGTCATTAACATAGAGCACAAGTAGCAAGTGAGAATCATCCTGTCGCAAAATGTAGAAATTCGGATTTGAATGACACCTCATGAATTCTGCTAAGAGAAGAAAGGAATCCATCTTGGCATACCAAGCCCTAGGGGCCTGTTTGAGGCCATAGATAGACTTCCTCAATCTGCAAACCAAGGAAGAATCCCGTATGAATCCTTGTGGTTGCTCCGTGTAAATCTCCTCATGAAGATCCCCGTGAAGAAATGCACTCTTCACATCTATCTGATGTACAACCCAACCATGAGCTACAACAATAGCAAGTGTCAAGTGAATGGAGTTCATCTTAGCAATGGGTGCAAAGGTCTCAATATAGTCAACACCTAGAACCTATGAGAAACCTTTTGCCACAAGCCGAGCCTTGTATTTATCCACACTTCCATCTGTTGCATACTTAGTCCGATATATCCACTTACATTGAACCATCTTTCTCCCCTTAGGAAGAGGAACTAAATCCCATGTGTGATTCGTCATCAAGGAACTATACTCTTCCTCCATTGTTGAATCCCATTCAGGAATTCCTGAAGCCTCCTTAAAGGATTGTGGATCTAAAGCACTAGCAATATAAGCATATGGAAAATCCTGATGTTGTGACCGAGTCCTTCGAGTATCTGAAGGATCCCCAACAAGAGAACCTGTTGACTCAAGAGTCTGTCGAGCCCAACAAGGTATAGTAGGAGATGAAGGACAAGGTGCCTCAACTACAAGTGGACCCTGCGAAGGTGTCATCCTGCGAGTCAGAGTTGAGGAAGAATCATCATCTGAGTCACTATCATCACTTTCCACTATGGAGGAAGGAAGAGGAGGATTAGAGGCCAAGCTAGGAGAGCTTTCCTCAAAGTGAACACTCCTCTCAATGAATAGCTCATGTGTCTCTGGATCCAAAATTCTATATGCCTTAACACCTTCAGGATATCCAACAAAGATACAAGGCCTACTTTGAGGTTCCAATGCCTTGCGCTTCTCTGGAGGTATGCATGCCCAAGCTGGACAACCAAAAACCCTGAAGTGTCTCACAACCAGTTTTCTACTGCACCAAGCCTCAAAAGGAGTCATACCCTTCAAAGCTTTATGGGGAACCCGATTTTGGATGTAAGTGGCACAACTGATAGCTTCTGCCCAAAATTGAGGACCAAGAGAACGAGCATGAATCATGCAGCTAGCCATCTCCTTAAGGGTTCTATTCTTTCTTTCAACTACACCATTCTCTATGGAGTGTATGCAACTAAATGTTGAAGATCAATCCCCTCAAGAGAATAAAATTCCTCAAGTCTATTGTTCACATATTCCCTTCCATTGTTTGTTCGAAGAATCTTTACTTGCTTCCCTGATTGCTTCTCAACATGAGCCTTGAAGGCTAGAAATCTGTCAAACACTTCACTCTTGTGAACAAGAAAGTAGACCCATGTGAAGCGGAAGTAGTCATCAATGAAGGTGAGGACATAGCAAGCCTTGCTAAATGATGGTACTGGAAATGGACCTGCTACATCACTGTGAACCAATTGAAGAACTTCCAAAGCTCTCCAAGACTTCCCTTTGTCAAACTTCTCTTATGGATGCTTACCCATGGGACAACTGAACATACACCTTCTGAAAAGCTGATTTGAGGGAGTCTTGTAACCATATCCTTGGAGCTAAGCTATTGAAGATAGTGGTAATTGAGATGTCCAAACCGCTCATGCCATAGCTTACTTTCTGAATTTGAATGAGTGAGCAAGGTAGTAGAAGGAGACTTAGGCACAAAGTGGGAGAATGAGTAAAGTTGTGTGTTGTGATTGGCTTGTCCCACTGCAACCAAGGCATCATCCTTAAGTTCTTTGACCACAACTGAATCTGGTAGAAAATCAACTTTCTTGCCATCTCCAAAGTGAGTGATTTGGTAGATTGAAAGAAGATTGGAACTCAAGTTAGGAACACAGAGAAAATTTTCAAATGTTCCATTATCCATGTCAACCGAACCTTCGCCTTCCAACTTCCACTTGAGTATCATCTCCTATGAAGATGTGAGGTACCTTAGATGGCTCCAAAGAAGAAAATTGTTCCCTTGAAGAACCCATATGATGAGTGCCACCCGAGTCAAGTATCCATTGCTGTGAAGAACCTGAAGTAGCCACAAATGCTTTCCCTTTTTGGTGCAGGAGCACCTGACAAAGTTTAGCTTTATTGAAGTTTTTGTTGGAAGTCCAAATTTTTGTTGTGTTATGTTGTGGTCATGTTGACCATCTAGCTAGGTATTTTTGTTTTGAATAATGCTTGATCAATCTATGATCAATGGATTGGGAGGTGGCAATCATGAATGGGTTTTGAAGCCCCAACTTGTCATCTTTACCAATCTTGTCAAAGTGTTTGAAAACACATTGGGTTTTACAAATTGCATCTTTAGGTCATCTAAAGACTCGAACCAAGAAACTTAACTGTTTGGGATGCATATTTAAAGCTTGCTTCGACCTTTTAAGTGGTTGGAAGTTTCATTGTACAGACTGTGTTTTCAGAAGTTGAAGAAAAACAACGTTCTTGCTATTATTTCTTGGTTTTTGTTCTTTTAACAGTGCTTAATGGATTAAATTGTTATAGTTTTGTTCTGTAGAATGTAGTTTGGGTTGTAACCAAGCATTGTGTAAGGTTAAGAGGTGTCTTTTTTTATTTTATAAGTTTTTGTTGTAAATAGTTTCTTTTCTGCTCGAGTTCTGGTTTGAACCAGACTGTAATTTTGAAAATGTGGTGCTAGAGCACTTTTCCTCCATACAATTTGTATGGCCCTTTGGAAATAGTGCCTAGTCACCATGCTTGTAAATATGGTTGTAGATAGGGTTTGTGTGAGTTCTTTTGATGCTAGCAAATGGATGCCCTAGGCGAGCCAAAGTAGGCCCGGTTGGGGCAGTCTTGAAGTAAAAGTTCCATATTTTGCAGGGGGACAGAGATCTAAGCGTAATTCTTTTTGGAGAATTTAAAGAAAGGTCTTAGGTATGCTTGGAGGTTAGGAGAGAGTTCAGGCAGTTCATCTTGAGAGAGCATTCTTTGACAGTCTTCAATCAACTTTGTGAAATTTAGAAACCCTAGTGTTCTTGTGCACTTTAGTGTCTAGATAGTATACAACCTGAGCAGGCTTGAGACCACAAGAAACTTGGAGGTGAGGGAAGGGGAAACACAATTCCTAAGCCAAGAACCTAGATCCTTGGGTGGGTTTAGGAGGAAGAAGCATTTTACCCTGTTCAGAAACCTAATTGGGGGCTCAAGGCTACTAGCTTTTCAAACCTTAGGAAGGAACCTTGAGGAAGCGATGGAAAGTTGGAGGTTTGTGGTTGCACAAAGACCCTAGATTGGTCATTTTGAAGCTTTTGAAACACCTTCAACCCCCCGCAAGAACATTAAAGAAGGTTGAGGTTATTTGGCCTTTAGGGAAGATTAAGGGCCAAAGGAGAGAACATGGTGAAGCACCAAGATTTACTTGGAAGAAGGACAGTAAGTGGATAGAAGAGGGATTGGTCAGACAACCAGGGGTTCCCACGCAGGAGCAGGGACCTATAGGTTAGATTGGTGGAGCAAGGCACCAAGGAGGGCTATTAAGGAAAGGCCAAGAGTAGGAATCAGTGAGTGATTCCTCCAATCCCTCTCCCTACCACTTTTCCTTTTGATTGTGAGGAAGTGGAAGGAGATGAATCCTTCTTCTTGTAGGAAGATGGAAAATTGATGTTGTTCTTCTTGATGATGTTTGTCAACTCATCAATTTGCTTAGGGTGGAAATGATGCTCATCGTGACCAAACTTCTTGCAATATGAACAAGTTGGTCTCTCCTTCTTGCTTGAATTTCCCTTCTTGAGAGAAGATGAAGAATTCCCTTGTGATGAAGAATTCCCTTGTTTTGGAGAGGATGATTGTGCTTTATCTTGTTGTTTCTTTGGATTAGATTGCTTCTGCTTCTTGTTGGAACCCTTTCCTTTAGTCCCTTGATTCCCTTGATTAGCCATCAAATCTTTGGACTTTGAAGACTTGAGAATCCCCATGCTTATCAACTTTGCTTGCTCTAACATCAACATTTCTGTGAATGCATCAAATGAAGGCATAGTGAAAGAACTACCAACTGTTAATCGATGGGTTTGGAAGCTAGAAACAAATGCTGCATATTCTGATGGAAGCTTTCCCAACAAATTGTAGACCAATTGTGCATCCTTCTTATCAATGCCACAATCCTTAAGCTGTGCTCTTAGATCATTTGCCTTAGTGACATAGTCTTGGATTGTATCAAAATTCTTGGGAACTAACATTGTGAGATCATTGTCAAGCTGATAACCTCTAATCTCATCAACTTGGCCATACAATTGACCAAACATTTCCCAAGCTTCTTTAATTGTTTTACACTTGTCAATTTGAAAGATTAGATCTTTTGATACATATTTCCTTAATATTCCAAGAGCCATAGTATTTTTAGTGAGCCAATCCATATGAGAAATGGGATCAGTTTGAGAATCAGATGGTGCAACAACAGTTCCATCAATATAATGACTTAATCCTTTTTCCATTAACTTACTCCATGCATCAATTTTCCAAGAAGCATAGTTATGTGGAGTTAACAAAGGAAACTTAGGAGAACCCATAGCAGCAAAATGAAAGAGAACAAGATAGAGAGAGAAGCACAATCACTCAAGACCCCCCCCCCCCAAATTCACTCAATCAAAGAACCCCCCCCCAAAAAAGATGATTTGGCACTTTATAATTAGTGCATGTACAATGGCCACTTGCAAGCCAAGCAAAGTGGGCTTCTGATTTTCAATGTTTTACAACAGCCTTAAGTAGGCTACAACAACTCAAATGACTGATACAAAAGACCAAACTGAGATCTTATCTTTACAAATGCCAAAATAGGCCAAAAATGACCAAGTGTTGAAAGTACAATTTCTGATCACAATCACTACAAACTGATAGCACCACTGTGAAGTTCAGAAAAAATCATGCACTTTAAAAAAGTTTGTATGAGCCTGAACGAAGCCTCGGAAGTTGCAAAAATGGTGACAATTCAACTACACCTGAGAGAAAGCGAATTTTCTAGAAAATTCATGCACCAAAATCAGAAAATAATCGCACCACTGTGAAGTACATGAAAAATTAGCTCAAATAAAAAAAAAAACACCAAAAAAGGCCTCAAAATGACCAAGTTATGAGCCTCAGAAGTTGAACTACAAAACTGGAAACTCAATCCGTGAAGGGGTCTAATTTTTCAAAAAGTTGGCTGAAGTAGTGCTGATGTCATCATTTCAGGGCATTAAATTTGACGTCTGTATGCCCGTCACCGTCGTCGTCGCCCTTGCCACAGAATCTTGACGAAATATGCTTTTTAGCGATGCAATATTCTACTGTGGAATCTGGAATATTCCCAGTAGAATATTCCACACAGGATAGCTGGAATATACCCTTCATGTTGCCGATTTTTTGTGGATGCCGGAAAAGTTTCCGCTGATTGCTGTGAAATCTGTTTCGCCGGTAGAGGGTCCGCGTGGGCCAGCAGAGGGCGAGTGAAGGGCTACCACTTGGCAGCGACAGGGACGCCGGTACCCACGAGTACTGCAAAGTACATGTCTGTGGACTGTACTCTGTAGTCCTTAATAAAAACTTTTATAAATTTTGATATATATATATTTTTAAATATTCGCAGAAAAATTTTATATATATATATATATATATATATATATATATTCAAAAAATAAAATCGTACTCGACTGTCATAATGGCTAAGCCGTACAGCTCGGCCAACAATTTTTTTTTGTCTTGATGGACAACTTGCTTCGATTTTAACGATTTGGTAGTCGATTTATGGGTTTTTGGCCCTTCTGAAGCACGATGGCGAGGTCCTTTTTAGCTGAAAATGCTCTAAAGTGGTAGCTGGGTAAGTGCACAAAGTTGAGTCCACGAAACGTGGAAGTTTTTGCCTTAACCAAAAAATTGAAATCGGCATTGAGCAAACGGGATCCTGATTTTAATAAACGGGATCTCGACTTTTAAAAATCGGGATCTCGACTTTTAAAAATCGGGATCCCGTTATGGTTTGGGATCCTGAGCCTGAGACGAAATAGGATCCCGATTTTCAAAAATTGGGATCCCATTTCCCATCAGATTCCAAACCGATGGAAAAGGCATGGGATCCCGATTTCTAAAAAATGGGATCCCGATTTTTATAAATTGGGATCCCGTTTTGTAGAAATCGGGATCCCATTTTATATTGCTATTTATTTAAAAAAAAACATATTTCACTACACAGCGGACGAGACCCCGAGTAGTGGCGAAGTGACCCCCACAATCATTTAAAAGTGCGGCCTACATACCATTTTTTTGCATTTTTAGTTGGGGGAATTTTACTTTGAAGAAAATAAAATGGGTTAGCATTTTTTTTTTTAGAATTTATTTCATGTTTTAAGTATTTTTTTAAAAGAAACTATTATAGTGAAATGAATAACTATAAAAATAGGCGAGAAAATGCAATGAAACCTAAAGGTTTTTTTAATAAAAATGAAAAAATTAACCCCTTGAATTGTGTTTTAAAACAAAGTTTAACTTTTGAAACCCTAAATTGACCGATTAAACCCCAAAAAAAATTGAATGCTTAGAAACATAATTGAGAGCAAAACAAAAAATTTGCATTTTCAAAACCTAGAAATCAAATGAAATAAAAACATTGCATTTTACAAGTCCGAATCAAGCTTTTGGGGAAACCACGAGATCCAAATGAATGAAAAAAATTGAATTTGAAAACCCTAGATTTGAATTGAAGCGAAAAAATTGCATTAAAAACCCTAATTGTTTAAAATTGAAACCCTAAATTGAATTGGAACAAAGAAATTGTTAAAACCCTAAATTGGAATTGAACAAATCATTTTGATTTTGGAAACTAGGTAATTTCGAGCTCAAAAAAATTCATTTGCATTGCTTAAATGTTTTAAATTTTATTTGCTTTGTATGGAAAAAATGATATATATTAAACTTTAGTTTGAATGTTAAATTATAATTAGATTAGAAATAAATATGTTAAAGAATAGTTAAAATTCATAAAGTTTATCTTGATGTTTTTTTGCAAATTTAGTTAGCAAATTCATAAATCTAAGCACGTACAATCGATTCCAATTGACACTAACTTGCAAGTCTAAATTATGCCAAGGACCACCCAAACTTCACCCTAAGTTTACTAAACCCTAGACCCTGCATTTGTAAAATCTAAACCCTCAGCACTACAAAGCATTTTGGGGAATTTATAAGACCTAGACCCTAATCTTTCATTGGACATACCTAAAATTATAGGTTCGATGTCAAGAATGGAGTCTATTTAGTAATTTATAAAACTATTTTGAATATCTAGAATGCCATAAAAGTATAATTACTTACTTAATTCCAATTGGAAACACTTGGGTACATATATATCATATGAAATTTAAATCTAGGAAGGTGTCTGTATATACAGGAGAGTTGATAATACATGGAAGAGGTTTGTATGGGAATATATGTATTAAGAAACACATACCATGACCTCTATAGGATTTTTAAGATGTGATCCTAGATAATAATCCACCATCCTCAATCATAATGGATTCTTTAGCAATTAAGAGATTCAATAACCATAAAATTACCTATATTTTGATACTATATAGATTTATGTGGAAGGATAGAAATGCATCAATAAGGAGACCAAGATGGAACCATTTAACACCTACAAGGTACACCCATTACATGGGAAAGGGAGGAAGTACATCATGATAGTTTGGAGGAGCTACATGCTATTATTACAATTTAGAGATCTAGGAGGATGATTCATATAAAAGAAATATAATTAAATATTTATATTATTTAATATATTATATTTAATATAATATATTAAATAATATAAATATTTAATATCATAAAATATAATATAAGATTACAATTAAGGATAGGTAATGTTACAATTTACTTGGGGTTTTAATGAGGATTAGGCTTAAGATTCAATTAGGTTTAGTAAATAGTTAGGTTACAATTATGAATATATAATAAATAATGTATAATTATAATACAAATATAAATTAATTTAAATATAATATAATATAGGAATACATTTAAGATTAGGTAAAGGTTATAATTTAATTAAGTTTCAATTAGGTTTGCAATTCAATTAGGATATGGTTAGGGGTGGGGATCATTTAGCATTCTATTATTATTAGAGTATGAGTTACATTTAAGATTATTGTTATTTTTGTGATATGTATAGATTGATTCATTTTTAATATGATACTTTTTTTTATTAGAGGGGTAAACACTTTTGACCCAGAGCTAGATGGAACCAATGAGGCTATAGTATGACTAAATTTGAACCTCACTAGACATCTAGATCCCCTTAAGCCATCCTATCACCTTAAATCATAAATCAATTTCTTAAGGGGTCCCAATGCAACTAAAATTTCTTAAGGGGATCAAAGAAGTTCTTAAAATTTGGTGAAGTTGCCCAAAGGCAACCAAATTTAACAATAATAAGATCGTGCAAGATTATAATATGAATGATATTTCATGATCTAGGTTGGTCAGTTGAAACAAGAGTAGATCTCAATCAACTATTCCACAAGATTTAATGTTCTTCACTAACTTGCAAGTTCATTAAATATTCCAAGGGGCACCAAAACTTTACCCTAAGTTTTGTAAACCCTAAACCCTGAACTCTAAAATCTAAACCCTAAACACTAAACCATTCATTTTGTCCTTAAAGGCTCTTAATGAAATTTGGTTGCATTGGGAAACTTCACCAAATTTTATTCACTTGAGCCATGTCATTTTCTCCTAGGACCTCACTAGACGTAAATCCCCTTAAGCCATCCTGTCACCCTAAATCGTGATTCAATTTTCTTAAGGGGATCAAAGAAGTTCTTAAAATTTGGTGATCAAAGTTGCCATCATGATCTAGGTTGGTCAGTTGAAACAAGAGTAGATCTCAATCAACTATTCCACAAGAAAATGTTCTTCACTAACTTGCAAGCTCATTAAATATTCCAAATTCCTAAACCCTAAACCCTAAACACTAAACCATTCATTTTGTCCTACCCGGGATCATAAAGTGAAATTTGGTTGTCTTAGGAAAATCCACCAAATTTCATTCCCTTATGCCATGTAATTTTGTCCTAGGATCTTACTACATATATCCCCTTAATTTATCCTATTACCCTAAACCCTAAACTCTTAAGTCTAAACCCTAAACCCTAAAGCCATCATTTTTCTTAGGCTCTTAATGAAATTTAGTTTGTAGGCAACTCCACCAAATTCATTGCCTTCTCACCATGTAATTTTTTTCCTAGGATCTTACTACATATATCCTTAAAAGTTATCCTATTACCCTAAACCTAAACTCTAAAGTCTAAGCAGAAGTAAACCCTAAAGCCATCATTTTTCTTGTAGGCTCTTAATGAAATTTAGTTTGCCTTAGGCAGCTCCACCAAATTCATTCCCTTATCTCATGTAATTTTTCCTAGGATCTTACTACATGTAGATCCCCTTAAGCTATCCTATTACCTAAACCCTAAACCCTAAAGTCATCATTTCTTTTTAAAGGCTCTTAATGGAATTCGGTTGCCTTGGGCAACTTCACCAAATTTTATTCACTTGAGCCATGCATTTTCTCCTAGGACCTCACTAGACATAAATACCCTTAAGCCATCTTGTCACCCTAAATCGTAATTCTATTTTCTTAAGGGGTTCCAATATGACATTTCTTAAGGGGATCAAAGAAGTTCTTAAAATTTGGTGATCAAAGTTGCCCAAGGCCCAACCAAATTTAACAATAATAAGATCTGCAGATTATACCATATCAATAGTTAATTGTATTTTCATTCCAAGTAACATGTGCCTTAGACATATAAATGAGGCTTACATATAATTTTATCATTTGTATTCAATTATTTAAGGCCATTTATATTGAATGTTTTAAAGGTATTTCCTAAACATGTATCTTACATCTTGAAATTACAAATCTAATGCAGGTTCACTCATATCTTAAAGATCACATGGATCCATTCAATAATATTCACAATCCACCTCCACACCATCCATCTCCAACACCTTCACCTCCACCTCCGCCCACTCCACCTTGTAACCCCCCACCTCCACCACCTCAAATCAATGAACATGCTCGTTTGCAAGCACAAATCAATGCTTTTGCTAGAACCATCCAAGATCAAATCAACATTATTCAAAATGAAGAATGTGTCGTACCTCCTGTGAGGATGTTCGCATCTAGGATGCAAACCCTTGTTGATGCTGTCAGGGCTATGGATGGGATCGTAGATGACCATCGACAATGGCTAGAGGAAAGGAGAACTCCTGATTTTGAAAAGGAAAACACAAAGAAATGAAGATCTATGCAGTAGAGAGCCATAATAGTTTATAAATTAAAACAATGATCTTAAATAGTTATGAATTTATAAATTGGGTGAACAATGGATATTTTGTGTGATGAATTTATAAATTTGGTTCCAAATGGATATTTTTAGTGACATGAATTTATGATTTTGGTTCTAGATGGATATTTTTAGTGACATGGATTTATGAATTTGGTGGAATTTATGAACTTATAATGAATAGTATATAATAGTATATATTTTATGACTATCTACTAGATCATGATTTCTCCTCTGAAAAATTGTAATATATATGTGTGTGTGTGTGTGTGTGTTAGACATAAAATGAGATTTTGTGAATGTTTCAAGTTTATTGTTTAGTATGTATGTGCATGTATTAAAAATTTGCATATATAGTTCTTAACTTTTGAAATTTGTATGTATGTACATAGTTTAGTTTAATGATTTGTATGCATGCAAATTATGCATCATATTTTTTATTTTAAATGTACATGTACATACATTTAATTTTGAATTTTGTATGGACATGCTCTTGAGTTGAACAATCAATGTATATATATGTGCATTTCAATTAAATATATGATCTTAATATATGTATGCACATGGACTATTTTGTATGATTTAATGCAGGTGCACATTTATATCGAGCATATCATGGATGATTTTAACATTGATGATATCATCAATCCACCACCTCAGCCACAGCCAGATCTGCGTCCCTCCCCCCCTCCACCTCCACCTCTGCCTCCCCCTCCACCTCCACCTCCACCTAATATGCCACATGCAACACCTATCACATCTGACGAGGCTCGCTTGAGAGCACAAATAAATGATCAAGTTACATCCTTACAAAATAAAATCAATGCTATGCAGAGTCAAGCATTGATTCCTCCACATGTGAGACGTTTTGCATCTGCAATGCAAAACGTTGTTGATTCCATTAGGATGATCGATTTTGATCTTGATAGGCATCGACGAGATAGAGAACAAATGAGACAATTTTATTCTAATGGTCTCTCTTATAAACAAATATTAGACCTTAAAATAACGAAAGCCCATCTAGCCCCCTACTTTCTTGACCCCGTTACTCGACAACCCATTCCACCCAACAAATCTAGAATATCCATGGGGTGGTGCATACATCCGCAGATGAGTGCACATTTTTGGGATTGATGGTATATGATTTTTGATAGTCCCCCACATGCTAATTGGGAGTGCCCATTGTATTTTTTGAGAAAACTATATGTAGAGTTTGTTTTGGGGAAAAAGCCCAATTATTTTGATTTTAGATCATTTCAGGGTGTTGGTGGCGGCATGCCACAATAGAGATTAGGGGCAAGGGTTGATCCCCGATGCCCCATGCATGCATAACCCCTTGTTGTTGCTCCTAGTCCTCCCATTCCTGCACCTGTACATCATCAATCTCTGGTCTCAACATTAGGTTCCCTTAGTACACTCGCAGGAGACCTTGATCAGCACGCTTCTGTGATAGCGAGTGGGGAGAATAGAGACGATGATGATGATGATGGAGGAGTTTTTTATGGAGCTTGTTCGAGTACCGCTCCAGGAGTGGTGAGGCTCGTCCCCCATATATGTACTAGTTGTCATCAAGTATGCTATGGACCTGATTAGGCCACACCTAGTTCATGTGGACGGGGAGATTCTGGTGGTTCATTTGGTCGCATCAGTTCATTTGTAGAGTTCCTCGTAGCAGAACATCACCCTGAGGACACTACGACACAGGTATAAATATGCATCTAGATGTACGTTCATTTTATAAGAATTTTTATGGTTGTATATATCAAAGAAAAGTTTGCAATACATTTTAACAATCAAATTATTTGGTGTACAGATGACACTAACGATGCAAGGGAAATCATCTATTCCACGAGTACATACATCGACACCGGTCATACTTGGCAACCCTTATGGGGTATTTTGATTTCAATTTTAAAAATTATATATGAAATCATAAATTATTTAACTTGAGTTTTAAATTTGTAATTGAATCACATATATGTTTCAAATATTCATGTTGGTTTAGATGAGTCAATCGACATCCACGTCGATTCCTCTTAAGGGATTGTCAAGCACTCCTCCACTATCAAGCGTCATAGATCAGGGGCAGGTACATTCATATTGTAAATTTGTTTAAAGTTTACATTAGTATAGTTACAATTTTATGAGTTTTGAATTCACTAGATATATGAAATGCATGCATGAACACTTGTAAATATTATAAGCGTTAAATGTCTATGTACATGTATGTCTAGGTTGATACCACAATAAGAATGGGCATTGGGTAAACATTTGATGTTGCAGTTACTCGTGAGGCCACTGATTTCCAGGTTGTTTACAAAACTTTCTACACAAAATGTGCAAACTTGAATATATATGTATATATTAACAGGTAATTAAATTGTACATGCTTTAATTTTGATCTTGTAGGACTTTGTTAGAGCAACTTTCAGCCCTGACCCAGACATAGTTACACCACCAGGAGGACATGTAGAGCAGGTTTTAGATCAAATGGTAATTTAATTTTTTTATTATATTTAAAGTAAATTATAAATTTTAAAAAGAATATATACATAATATGATATTTTCACATATTCTTTTTCTTTTATAGCATGAGACACATCTTGTAGTTGAGCATGTAAAGACAGGTCCTAGAGAAGAGCCTGGTGCACAACCTCATAATACGATACAATTAAAATATGATAAATTCTGAATTAAATTGAATTAAAAAAAATCAATTGTAGAGTAGTACATCTAATTTCAAATTTCTTTGTCTTGTTTATGTAGACCGATTTAGAGAATTTAAAGGTTTCTTTAGGCACACCAGAGCATCTAGATGTAGATATGATGGTAATTTAATTTTATGATGGATTATAAATTAAATTGTCATTAAATCATTTTTTATTGTCTTACATCTAATTTCATCTTTCTCTTATGTATAGAGTGTTTCAGGTCATCCACATAGTCTGCATGGTGTGAAGAGGTCTCTTGATTATAGAGACAGTGCATGACCTCGAAACATGTGATTTTATGTGTTATATTTGTTTATTTCATGGACTATATTTCTTGTTTATCATGTACTCTGTTGGACTTTATTTCATGTGCACTTAATATATTGGTTTCATGCACTTAATATGTTACATAAATTATGGACTTTATTATTGTTTGAAATTTTAATTTACACATGTACATTTATGCATTTTATGTTCATAGTCAAGACATTAATATAGGACATTGATGTGAAATTTAGTGATCTCATACATGGATTAATATAGGACATTTTAATATTTACAATAATCAGTCAATAAATCATAATTTACAAACAAAAGCAATCTATTTATATACCAGAAATTTAGGGTCTAAACCTGAATTGCATTAAAATATGGGTCAAGTGGACATGGATCTTATGCTTAAAATGTGTAGATGCACTTCCAAAATCTACATAAGTTATTATTTTAATATTATTTGGAAATAATCATGTGAATGTAAAGTCTTTGGATTACTGCATATTTAGATTAATATCAAGTTGGTAATGAAAGTCTTTAACATGTCAAATTTAACTATAGGAAAAATTGAGAACATTTCAAAAAGGAAAAAAATAGTTATAAAATCAAAATAATCTTCAACTATAATAATGATTGCTCAAAATACACATGAATTAACACTGTACATGAATAGTAGAAATCTTCCAACATAAAAAATCTTCAATATTTTTTAAAAAATTAAGAACATTTCAAAAAGGAAAAATCACTAATATTCTATTTTATTCAAAATTAACATATATATGTAAATAAATATTAAAATTTTAAGGCTTTACTAAAGGTTTTATTGTACAAAAATATAGCAACTTAGGATTAAGGTTAGGGTTATAGGATAAAGCTTTGGGTAAAGGTTAGGATTAGGACACAACTAGAGTTAGGGTTAGGTTTCAATTAGGGTTAGATACAACAAGGCTTAGGGATATGATTAATTTTAGGATAGGGTAAGGGTTCAATAAGGGTTGGGTTCTAATAACGGTTAGGGTTAGGGTTCAATTAGTATTACAGTTAGAATCAGGGTTCAATTCTAACTCTAATTAAAATTCTAATCCTAACCATAACAATACCATAGAAGATTAGAGAATAAAAGCATTAATAAATACTATAAATAATAGTTCATCTAACACTAATTTATAAGTTGTCAAAACAAATAATGACGTCTTAAGAGGGTGTCTAAAGGGGTCATAATAGAATGTCTTAAAGGGGATGTCTTAAGGGGATGTCTAAAGGGGTCATAATAGAATGTGTTAATTAAGGGGATGTCTTAAGGGGGTCTTAAGGGGATGTCTAAAGGGGTCATAATAGAACATGTTAATTAAGGGGATGTCTAAAAGGGTCATAATAGAACGTCTTAAGGGAATGTCTTAAGGGGTTATAATATGTCTTAAGGGGATGTCTAAAGGGGTCATAATAGAACGTGTTAATTAAGGGGATGTCTTAAGGGGTCTTAAGGGGATGTCTAAAGGGGTCATAATAGAGCATGTTAATTAAGGGGATGTCTAAAAGGGTCATAATAGAATGTCTTAAGGGGATGCCTTAAGGGGTTATAATATGTCTTAAGGGGATGTCTAAAGGGGTCATAATAGAACGTGTTAATTAAGGAACATGTTAATTAAGGATGTCAAAAAGGGTCATAATGTGAACGCCTTTAAGGGATGTCTTAAGGGTCATAATACTCTAAATATATATAGAATATTGATTTGATACATAGAAGTACATGAGTATGTTTAATTTTGTAAGTATATGTGCATATGTCATCTCAAAATGATGTTTTACAAAATTTTGGGATATGCCATCTCAAGAACATCTCAAACTCATGGGCTAGAATGTAGTAGGTCTTCACACCACCGAGCATCAAAAAGGTACAAGCAATATCAATGAAATCAATAAAACATACATATTTTAATTTATATAAACTATCTATATGTACGTAACTCGGCACTGCGATTTAAAAGTATTCCTACTAATAAGTTTGTAGGTTGAATCTGCATCCTCTCCTTTTTGTTTCAAAGTATGAGATCAATGCAATGATGGCTTTAGGATACAAAAAAATGACAATAAATCAATTTTAACTATTTATGTCCAAGCAATATCAATATGTAATCAAAACATGTATTTAAATATAGTTTAACTGATAATTACCTGTTTTTACCAAGTATTCCATGTTGTCTAGGTTGAATTTGCATGGACTAGATCCTTTTTGTGATTATGCCTTAAGGATATATATAAAAGAACAATTTAAATCAATTTCAACTAATAACAGACTTGACCAATGTCGAAACATGTATTTAATGTATTTCTGCAACTGACAAAAATAAAACTAAAACTATATTTACCTCAGATTTACTTAATCCATTGTACCATCTCACAGATCCTTCTTGAAAATGCATCTATGATTGCCTCATGCTCTTCCATAGAAATTGACCATAGTAATTTTTTTGAAGGTCTTCCATGATAGCGCTCTAGTTTTATATTTGTTGCCACCACCAAATGTGAATAATGCATAATCTTTTTATGTGTTTCATAGTCTTCGAATGCAAGTAAACCATTCTTTCTTCTCAAGTATTTTCGTAGCCAAGTGCCAACAACCACCACCGATCCTATTGGAAAACATGTTCAAAAACCACCATCAAATAACTTCTCAAAATTTACTTAAAGGGATCAAAGACTTGTTCTAAAAAATTGCTTAAGGGGATCTAAAACTTGTTATCAAAATTTGCTTAAGGAGGTGTCTTAAGGGGATCACCGTACCTGTTGGATAATGAAAGCCATCATCATCTTCTCGAGGTGTTAACAACTTATGTTTAGTTTCCACACAACGAGCCAACCAATATTCTGTTTGCTCTTCATTCCCCTCAGGTGCAATAACTGCATACTCATGTCCTGCCAACAAAATTCGATTTAATAACTTGTGCATATCCATATAACTAATTTAGTATTAAAAATAACTTAATAAAGCAAAATAAAATGAAATAAATTAAATTAAAATTACCTTCTTGTACAAGGTCTGAAACACGATCATAATCTTCAGATGCAAACAATTAATCATTTTCTTCAATAGTTCTTTCATATTGATTATGTGCTTCTATAGGTGTCAACGATCTTTGCTCCCCCTGTTCAAGCCATTCTGTATTTTCACAAGCTTAATTTCCTGAGATACAAAGTGGCAAAAACTTGCAGCTCCTTTGTCCAAATAGTCCATGTGCTTGTTGTTGCACTCCTAAATGAATTCCATTTAGTAGATCCATTGATTGTCTCACAATCAACTCTAGGTACAATGTTTTCTTCTTCCACCAACCAAAAGAATCGATGAAGTGTGGAGTAATCACTCAAACCAGTGTAGATAATCTTCTATTACACGAATCCACATCTCATGTGCATTTTAAATTTTTCTGAATCCTCGAATTTTAATTGTTCCTAGCAAGAATTCTTTGACACACGCACTACCTATCATGTTCTCCTTTACCATGCCCAGCTTTTCAAAAACTCATATATGTTGGACATTAAGTTCCTTGTGAACCCTACTTAACCAATAGAACATTCTAGCATTTTGAACTCGCGTAATTATCTGACCATATTGTTGGATATAGGATGCCATTTAATTGCAAATCCTAAAACATTAATTATTTCATGTATCTCCTAGATTCTTGGAATGTGTTCAACAACACTAAGATTAGGATGAGATTAATATTTGGATGAAATAAATCATGAAATTGACATTTGTATTAATTCCTAAATAATAGGAGCATGTGGGTGCACACATGGTAAGATGAAACTCACCTTGTGTCTAGTTAACTATACAGAGTAACAGTTAACACTTCTGAATGCATGTAACGATCCTAGAAGTTAGGATTTGATGTTTGCATGTTTGAAGTTTAGTTAAGTTCAGTTCAGATTAGTTCAGTTCAGTTAAGTTTAGTTCAGTTCAGTTCAGAATCAGTTTAGTTTAGTTCAGTTTAGTTCAGTTCAGTTCAGTTCAGTTCAGTTCAGTTCAGTTATCTTCAGTTGCATGCATGTTAGTTATTTTGAGTTGCATGTAGTTAGCTTCAGTTAACTTGGAATGCATGGCTAATAACATTGAGTTGTATGACAAATAATATGGACTACCTCCAGTTAACAAGGGATGACCATTCTTTGGGAATGGTGTTGAGTAAATGTTTCAGTTAACAATAAAGCACTTGAAGCCAACTTGGGCGCCCAAGATGCTTTATCGGAATTAACTCCAATGCATGATAAGATATTTCTGATGGCTCAGTTAAGTAGCTTTAATTGTGGATGCCATCTTTGAGGAATAGCTTTGGAATTATCACCGAAGTGAAGGAGTTGTAGCTTCAGTTTGGGACACCCAAATGCATGAAGCACATGTTGTAAGCTTTAGTCTTCACTGAATAACTCTACTTGAAGGAATATGGCGTACCTTTTCAAGGGCTTGAGATTATGCATTGTAATTATCACCATTTGGAGATTACAAGATTGCATATTGTCTATATATCTCATTCAAGTTGAATAGAGTTTTGAGATTGGTTATTGCAGGTGTGAAGAAGATTGGTAAAGATAGAAGAAGCATTCTCAAGCAAGAATTGGAGCTATTGTAATTCAGAGTTTGACTAATAGAATAATTCTTGGTGGAGTTTTTTCCTGAAAGGGTTTCTCCACAGTATATCTTGTGTGATTCTTCTATTATCCTGTCTAGTTCTTCTTAATAATTCTCTCTACATTCTACAACAGTAAAATGGATTAATCAAGATAATCATCCACAAAGAATTTATGTAACAAAGAAAAGACTTACTTAGAACAGCAATATTAAAGTTTTACAGAGTATTAAGCTAATAAAACACCTCATTTTTCAACACATATGAGGTGTTCTTTCATATGGATTCCTCTTTCTTTTAAATTTCTATAAAATATACTAAAACAATATTGAACAAACTCTGATGAGTGTAACTGATTGTCACTCAAATAAAAATGATACTCCCTCAAAACTTTTCTATCATCCTCAGTGCTATCATCTGCATGTCTATAAACAATATGGACAAACATAGCTACTTGCACAAAATTATAATATTGAGATTGAATTTCCTCTTGCGGAGCGAGAGTATAATTCTCCACAAAATCAACCATTGAAAGTATAGTACCAATTGGAAATGTGTTTCTACATGCGTGAAATTGGCCATCAAGCCATCGAGCATGTTCGAGTGCATAACATATTTGGTACAATTTTATTATTAAATTCACTCATAAATGCATGCACTAACTTTTTTTGTAACTAAATCCTGGCGCTTTCCTATTTTTCCATTTTTAAAGAATAGTGAACATTCTAAATCTTTTGATGTCTACTAATTGTTGTCCAAAATCATGATCAACACTTATGCAAACAAATTCTTAAAATGAAAGATTTCCTGAGTTAATGCATTGTCGAAATAAAGAACTTAAATAAAATAATTTATCATTAGATTTTTCACAAAACAAACCTGAAATAAACTCTCTTATTGCTTCAGGTGGCATATCAATACCACACTTCTGTATAATCATGTTAGTATGCAAGGTACAATGTGTATATTGAAAAACATCATAAAAATAATGAAATTGAACATGTATTTTACAACAACAAGATATTCGTTGCTTATTAATTTTTACATACCAGGGTTTACATTTTTTAAAAGACCTTTGACTTATTTTAATATTACCAGGTAACACTGATCGCTGCAAAATTTCTATAAAATTCATTGTGTTGTATCTAATAGGTGTTTTGGGCAGGATCGCTAACTTTGGACCCCACCCTAATTTTAAAACATCTCTAGCATTAGATGAAACCCTAGTATTATCATGCAATATTTTTTGATCAAAGATTTAATTTCAACATTTAATTTTATATTAGACCTGGGTAGTCATCCAACTTTGAAACTCCAACATTGATTGATAGGATCGTGCCTATACTTTCTCTTCTTTTTCTTTTGCTCTTAGTAATGTTTTAGGATGCATTTTTAAAACTTCACTAATATTGCTTACCATTCTTTTATTCAAAGTTGTTTTATTGACTATAGCAATAGTTATAGCTCTTCTTGCTGCGTTTTTATCTTTAGATCGACTATTTTTTCCAATAGATTGAATGGCACTAGCAACAGTAGACATAGCATGTTTTAATGATTGATCTTTTTCTTTTTGGTTTAACATAAAGCCTAATCTTTCATTACTTTCCTCATTTTTTGCATTCTCATCAATTGCATCATTAGTTGACATTGAAATGCAATTTTTCTGATAAAAATTTGGTGTATATTCTATTAGCATGTGTTCTTATTTGCCTCCAAGAATTTGTCGAGGAAGATTATGAAAACACCACTTCCAATTTTTAAAAATATTTTCATTAAATTCAACATCACATTCTAGATTTTCATCTTCATCTTCATTTTTTCATTTACATTTTTCATCTTCATTTTCATCAACAAAGCGGTTTTTCATTTTCATTTTCATCAACAAAACGGTTTTCATTTTCATTTTCATTAACAAAACGGTTCTCATTTTCATTTTCATCAACAAAGCGGTTTTCATTTTCATTTTCATTTTCATCAAAAATATAGGTTTTGTTTTCATTTTCAAGAAAATGATCATTTTGATTTTCATTTGCAACAAAAGATTTTTCTTTTTTGTTTTCAACAAGTTCTATAAAAGTTTCATCTCTGAATATAGTCAATGTCAACATCATTATATCCAGCATCTTGTAAAACTTCTACATACAAATTTACCATTTCACTAACATGTGGATTTGAAGACGTACCTGGATTTGTGCATATTGAAACATTCTCCTTAACATTCAAAGAGGGATTTGAAGACATAGTAGGACTTGTTTGTATAATCATATTCTTCTCCAAATTGACTCCTTGCAAATTAACTTCATCTACAACCATGGTATCCTCAATGTTTTCATCTTCAATAGTTATGGAATTGGATGCTCCACCATCGTTCATTGATTTCATTCTCATTCTTCTTTCTCTTTGTCTTTGTCTCTCTTTTTCTTTATTTGCTTCAACTTCTTGAGAAGCCAATGTCTTTCTTCTCTTATTACGAAATTTATCTCTCATAATTATAAAATTCTCAAGCACAAATGAATGTTAATAGTGAAATACTTCAAAATATTCAATCCAAAATTGGAGTTGGACCACTGTCTGAAAAATTCTTCCTCGCCCCAGCTGTTCCTCAAAACAAGTAGAAAACTACCACAATTCCACTTTAAAAATTGTTTTCTTCATGCTTCCTTTGAAAAATTCAATCCATATTGCAAATTGAAACCTTTTGTTCCTCCAAACAAGCACAAAAATAACATAATTTCACTTCAAAAATGGTGTAGATGATGCTCCCTTTGATAAAATCAACCAAAAATCAAATTCACCACCTGTAAATACAATAACTTATGAAAAATAATTCATTTTTAGTGCTCTCGGTCGTACATATGAAGTTGCAAAGTTGCAGACTTAACAGTAATTTTGCACAATGTTTTTAAATAAAATAAACGGGATCCCGCTTATTATAAAATGGGATCCCGATTATAAAACGGGATCCCGTTTATTAATAAGCGGGATCCCGCTCTATAATCGGGATCCCGTTCACCGACATTGAATGTCAGAGCCGTTGTAAAGGTAACGGGATCCCATTCCATTTACAACGGTCGGAATGTTGTTGGATGGGAATGGGATCCCGATTATAGCACGGGATCCCGTTTATTAATAAACGAGATCCCATTTTTTTAAATTTGAATTTTGTTTTGCATTGTGGGTGGGTTTTTGCCAAGGTTTTTGGTTCGGGAAAAGCATTGGAAGTCTGAACCTAGGCCTTCAACCTGGTTTGACCTGCAAGTTGAAGGCCCTAATAATGTCAAAGAAAAATACTGACTTTGGGCATATGGCTGACGACCTTTTTTGCAAAATTTTCTGACGAAATTAAAACCCATTTTAGATGAAACAATGCAAATTCTAAATATGTAATTTGTTTTGCAATTGAATTATTTTTTCTATTTTTCAATTAATTTCTAATAAAATTGGTCCATAAACTTTAAATATCAGAGTTTTTTACTATTTTAATAACTTTTGATCAACATAACATTTTGACAAACGGATTGCACGAGAGCAAACTTCAGACAATTCTTTCAATTTAAAAAAATAAAATCAGAAAATGATAAGTTTAGGTCATCTTATAACCATGTCGTACATGTGATTTTTCAAAAGCGAATAAATCGCCTAATAAAAAATTGAACAAAAAAAAATATTCAATAAAAATTACAAAAATATCGAGCAAGCCTGAGTCATAAAACTTTTCACAAAAGGATTTAGAAAAATACGATAATTTAAGTCAAAATATGGATGTCGTACACGTGCATGGTATGGTAAAAAAAAATGACTTTTAAATAGTGGTTTTTAGAAATGCCTATTAAAACTTAATTTGTACAATCCGGGTATTGAAATAAATTACATATTTGGAAACTAGACTCCGAGCACTAAATTTTATGATTAGTGAATTTTTTAAAAATTTAATCTCTAAGTGCTTCAAATTTTAAGGTCAAATGTGTCAAATACTGAAAATCAGGGAAAACACTTCTTTTTGGCCAAAAAGTGGACTCAACTTCTTGCACACATCCTAAGGTGGGACATGTAGGTAGAGAGAGAGTGAGAGAGGGAATCACGGAGAGAGTAATGGGGAGATAGGTAGGTGGAGAGAGGTTGTGTGGGAAGGAGGGAGAGAGAGATCTAGAGGGAAGGAGGGAGATAGGGAGAGGTAGTTAGAGAGAGGTAGGTAGAGAGAGGGATAGAGGTAGGTGGGAGAGGTAAAGGGATAGAGGAAATAAGGGAGACATGGAGAGGTAGGTAGAGAGAGGTAAGGTTGAAGGAACAAAGGGAGGTAGGTCTAGAGAGAGTGAGGGGAGATAGGGAAAGTAGAGAGGGAAGGGGAGAGAAGTAGATAGAGGGAGAAAGTTGGGAAGGAGGGAGATGTAGGTAGAAAGAGAGTTTGGTGGGATGGATTAAGGGAAAGGTAGGTAGAGAGGGAGAGGGTGAGTGGAGATAGAGATAGGGAGGGAGGGAGAGAGAGAGGGAAAGAGAGAGGTGTAGGTAGAGAGGTAAGGGTGTGTGTGAGGGAGAGAGGGAAGGAGGGAGATAGGGAGTGGTAGGGTGGGATGGATAGAAGGACCCAAAATATACTTAGGATGAGGAGATGTGATGGTGGATTGTGGGACATAGGCACCCAAATTGGATTTATAGCATGGAGGAGGAATAGGGATAATGTTTGGATTGGTATGATGGAGGGGGATGGCGACAAATGATTTGAATGTAATGAGTCCATTGGTTGCAAGTGGGTGTACAAGAAGAAATTTAGAGTAGAAAAAATATTAGAAAGGTATAAGGATGGTTGGTGCAATGGGTTATTCTAGGTATAATGAATGGGTATGTGTAGGATCATGGTGGGCCAAAAAGTGGCAATGAGGAAAAAAACACGTCTTTCATCGACCCAAAAATGCGAAAATACCGTGTTGACTTTTTCTAGGCTTGGGTGTCAGTACACACCACCAAAGCAAACACCAATCCTAGTTTTCCAAATCAGATATCTGATTTGTAAAAAGTATATATATACAAAATCTGTGGTTGTTTTAAAATCATTTGATAGTCAACAACCCGTGAGTGCACAATGAGGAGGTTCTTCGCGTAAGAAATATCTGATTTTTCCAATATCCGATTTGAAAAGGTAAGATTTTATATTTTTATTTGCTTTGATTCAATTTTGAATTAGATTTGGATAATTTCAATTAGTTTTTTGTGGATTTTTTTTAAAAATAGGGTTTTTGATTGAATTTTTATGAAAAATTTGAGTTTAGAATGGCTTTTGATTAAAAAAAATGAATATTTTTGTGAATTTTTTTTCAAAATAGGGTTTTGATTAATTTTTATGAAAATTTTGAGTTTAGAATGGATTTTGATAAAAAAATGAATGTTTTTTGTGGATTTTTTTTCAAAATAGGGTTTTTGATTGAATTTTATGAAACAATTGAGTTTAGAATGGATTTTGATTAAAAAAATGAATGTTTTTTTATGGATTTTGATTTAAAATAGTGTTGCTTATGTATTTGTATTAAAAATTAGAGAATTTTATAGATTTTTGTTAAAAAGTAGGGTTATTTTTTAAAACTAGGGTATTTTTATAATATTTTCATTTATATTGTCTAATTTTAATTAGATTAATTATTTTTTAACTTTAATCAGGCATTATGGCTACTGAGAATGAGAATGCACAAATTCCACCAGTTGAGAATGAAAATCCACCAGCTGAGAATCAAAATGCAGAAATGCCAAATGCTCCACCACCTTCGCAGCCATCAATTGAAGACTTAATTCATGAAAAATTGGAGCAATTGAGGGGAATTTGTGATGTTTATAAGAAAATCCCTCAATTATCCCATATGTCAACCACATTGACAAGAATAATTACAAATGTAGAAACCCTCTCCACCCAACATAATGCCTTTCATTCGTGGCGAGAAACCATGAGGGAATATTATGCATGTGGATTGTCTTATGATGATGTGAAAAATATCCAAATAACAAAAGCCCAAATAGCCTCTTTATTTATTATCCCTAGCACTGGTTTTCCAGTTAATGTTCACAAACCCAAACTTTATATAAAATGGTGCATGCATAGGGGCATAGTAGATAAGTTTTGGGATCGTTGGTGTATGGTTTTTGATAAACCACCCAACAATAATCTTGATGTACCTTTTTACTTTATTAAAAAATTATATGCTGAGTTTTTGTTAGGGCATCATGTCAAATACTTTAACATTAAACCCTTCCAGGGCGTTGGTGGAGGTATGCCCTAGGATAGGCCAGGGGCAGTTAGAGTAGTCAGGTGCCCACATGTTCCCCATCCTCCCCTTCCTCTGCCACCTCCAGTACAACATCCAGATATTACGGAGGATACAGCCACACAAACTATCCAGGCCATTCACTCTTTGAGTGGTCTTTTGGTTTCCCATGCTTCTTTAGTAGCTCAGCCACATTCTAGTGATGTTGGCGATGGATCCAATGTTTTTGTATCATCCTCCTCGAGTCCACATATTTGTGTGCCACATATTTGCAATATGTGCCAACAGATATGCTTGGGTCCTATTATACAGCCTACTAAGCATCCATTAGACACTTTTGGTTATGACATCCAGGATGTGGAGATTTTAGAAAATCACATGCAGGGGAGTGGAGCACACCCTACAGAGTCCTCTCCTACTAGAGAGGTGGACATTGGAATAGTTACACAGGTAACATTTAAGGTGTAAATTCATAACTTGCAAATTTTTTAAAATGAATATTAATAATCGTTGGTGCAATTAAATGTGTTGTACCTTGTCCTAGGTCATGATTACACCTTAGTTAAGTTTACTTCGGGACCACATAGGAGGTTTTTGGAGATTTTCCACTTTTGGTGGACTTGACATGTCATTACTTTATCACTTCCACCTTTTGTGGACACATCATGTGATTATCTCTCCACCTTTTGTGGTGATTAACACATTATCACTTTTCCACTTTAGGTGTCCACTTCTCCATATCTTTCTACCTCTCTCTCCCTCACACACACACAACCTCTCTACCTACCCCTCCCATCATCCTACCCTTCTTCCCTCCCTCCTTCCCTCTCTCTCACTCTCTCTATACATACCTCTCCCACCCTCTCTCTATATGTACCTCTATCCCTCCCACCTTACCACTCCCCATCTCCTTCATTTCTCCTCTCCCTCCCTTACACACACAACCTCTCACCACCTACCCCTCCCTCTCTCCCTAACTCTCTCTATACCTACCTCACCTACCCTACCTCTCTCTATCTCCCTCCTTGCCTTTTCCTCTCCCTCTCTCTATCCATCCCACCCTACCACTCCCCATATCCCTCCTTCCATATCTCTATCTCTCTCCCTCCCTCTCTCCCTCACACACACACAACCTCTCTCCACCTAGCCCTGCTTCTCTCCCTAACTTTCTCTATGCCTACCTCTCCTACCCTATCTCTAACTTTCTCTATAGTTTCAACACTTCCAACTAAAAACACAATGGGCTGTGAGTTACATGATTCTACTTATTCTAAGCTGAAGGGTGGAGAGCTTGGGGAGGAGTTGCAGGTGGGGGATACATAAAACTAATCATCTTAACCTGAGGGGTGAGTAACCAATTGGGTTGTTATGTGTAAAGGGTTTACAATAGTATGTGGGTTGTAGGTTTCATAACACTCAGTATTTTCCAACCTACAATTGTTGTAATGAAAACCTTTTCTTATTTAGAGAGTATGAATGAGATGAAAGTAACTTAAAAAAATTTACCACAACCGTTACTTAGAGTAAAAATTATGTTTCAATTTCCTCATATGATGGAAAAGGAAATGCACAAAATAATTGCATGTTGGAAAACATAGTGGGTTGTGAGTGATTACATTATTCTTGTTCTAAGCTCAAGGGTGGAGAGCTTGGGGAGGATTTGCAAGTGGGGGATTCATAAAACTAATCAAATTGACATGATGGGTGACTAACCAATTGGGTTGTTATGTGTAGAGAGTTTTACAACACTATGTCGGTTGCAAGTTTCATAGCATCCAATGTTTTCCAACCTATAATTATTGTAATGAAAACCTTTTCTTATTTAGGGAGTACAAATATATTGAGAGACACTTTCAAAATTTACCACAACTATTAAGTTTAGAGTAAAAATTATGTTTTTAGAGCAATGTAATCTCTTCATTCAATATATTTTCTATCTCATTCACTTTGGTTTGCTTCTTATCAAGTGTTTTAAGAGCATATTCCTTTTTCATTTCATACATTCTAGTACCTATTACTCTAGTTATGTATTGCCATTTGCACATTGCACATACTGCACATGCACCTTCCTCAACTTCTCAAGAGCGAGAAGAATCTCTTTAGTCAATACATTAACTATCTCATCCACTTTGGTCTACTTCTTTTCAAGTGTTCTTAAAGCAAATTTCTTTTCATTTCATACATTCTAGTACCTCATGTCTCTAGTTCTATATTTCCATTTTCCCTTTGCACATAGTGCACATGCTTCTTCCTCAACTTCTCAAGAGTAGGAAGAATCTCTTTAGTCAATACATTATCTATTTCATTCACTTTGGTTTGCTTCTTTTCAAGTGTTTTTGGGTCCCTACATGTCCCACAATCCACCATCACATCTCCCCCTCCTAGTAAGTCCATTTTGGGTCCTTCTATTCCTCCCACCCTACCACTCCCTACATCCCTCCTTCCCCCCTCTCTCTCCCTCCCTCTCTCCACCTAGCCCTCCCTCTCTCCCTAACTCTCTCTATTCTCGCCTCTCCTAAATGTGATGATGATGCTGACTAATGGAATAAAAGGGAAAGTTTCAATTATATGATGTTTTCTAGAGATAAGGTGGATGTCCCTCAACATAGTAGGTTGAAAAAGTACTCAATTAACATATTTTCTAGATATTTGAATTGCATATATAGACATACAGAGTTTAAAAACACATGGGTTGGGTGTGTTATGAATTACACGTTAATAAGCACAGTGTGTTTTGAGACACAACATGTTTTGAAACCTCTTATTTCTCATAATAAATTCATAACTATACATATATCTAGGTCTCCATTTCAAATAACAACATCATTTCAAGATAGTGTGTTTGGGTATAAAAATTGTAGGATTTAAAACACATCATGATTTGTAACCTGCACTTCACATGGTACCCAAAACGCACTATGTTTTATAACCCCTATTATGGAAAAGTATTTCCAATTTACCAAATAACATAAACAATGGTGTTTTTGTTATTTGAATAAGGTGGAACTCCATTAAGTTGCCCCATAACCCTCGAAAGGGTGTAGCTTCAAGCCGAATTCTCGAGTTCTTGGATTACCATTTTCTCAAACTCTTGAAATAAATTATGATTTTTTTAACTTTTAGTTACTTTCTTTTCAGAGTAGACAACATTTTTAAAAAGTGACATTTATAAGAATATGGTTTTATTATTTTATTAAGAATACAAAAACTCATAAGGAATACATAAAATTATAAACAAAATGTTAGCTATGTATCTAGAAATTATATTTATCATAAACCTCTGATCACACATTGTTGTGATTAATCATTTCCTTCTTGAAAACATGTTTTATTTAATTATTTAGAAGGTTTTTAAATATATATTTATAGTAAAAATAGTTATTCAAAACTATAAATGTTACTATTTTAAATTTTAGCACTAAAACTTTGCTAATAGATAAAAAATAATTTCACCTATCAAATCTCTCATTCTATTATTTTAAGATAATTCTAGGGTATAAAAATTTCTTATTGAAAGGCAAATGAGAGAACCTTTTTTTCAAAGATCCAAAGTATAGATTACTTAATTTAACAATAGTTAAAGTTACCATAAGATCTATGAGCTTACATATTAAATTGGGCATAGAGAAGAATCATTTTGAAATGATAACTATGGATTAGGGTTATTTAGCTCTAGGTACATGTAACATGATTGTATTAAACTACAAAATATCAGGTGCCAATAATCTAAAACACAGTTTTGTATTAGATGTAGTCTCATTATACTTTCATAGAAAGTGAACTAAATTCTATTTGAATCTTGGGTGAAATTGTAATGTGAATAATTAAGTAATGTAAAATAGATATTTGTTTGCATAATTAATTTTTACTATGTGTTTGATCTATTTAGTTATGTGATCCAAAAATTGGGTTGCCTTTCCTTCTAATATTTAATCTATAATTATGAATTCAAGGTATTTAAATCACCTTTAAGGAGATTGTTAAGTGAGGTTCATGTTATCCTCAATTAAACCCATTGATAATTTGATTAAAAATGATTTGTGAGCAAAGATTCACGATTGAAAGAAACCATGTAATACTCATATATGTCACTAATTAATTAGATGTTGATGTGGTAGTGAATTCTCAAATATGCTCCTTGAACGATGGTGCAAGTAATAAGTGAGAGCTAGACTAATCTTTTTTTTTATAGATGTGTAAAAATGAATTAGCATTCTACTTTATACAAAACCATATAATACAATTTAAAATATTCAATACTTCATGTTGGTAGGAAAAAATGACAAACCTCTTTGAATTTGAATAACACATGGGTCAATTTACACTACATAATGAAACTAGGCTGGAGATTAGGTAAAAGGAGGATCAAAATTAGTTCATAAGGATTTGTTGATAAAGAATCAAGCTAGATTTGTTGATAAAGACCTTTTTAGTTTACATCCCAAATATTCTAGTGTTGGATCAATGCTTGCAATAAGTCTACGAAAAATACCATAAATTTTATTGGATGATTTTATGTAGATTGCATGGATTATGATTTTTTTGAAATTTTGGATTGTAAGGAGTGATGAATAATCAGATAGACAAAATTAAATTGCATGGATAGGGAATTAGAGTGCAACAAGGAGTGAAGTAGGCGGCACATACTCAATGTATGTATAGAAAGCTTAGATGGATAGGTAAAGTTTGTTTTAAAGTCTGCAATTTATGGCAAATGTATTACATGTATGCATTGAACGTCTAGATGCGTAGGTATAGTTTATCCCATTATTTTGGAAAACCCAATTGATTCATTTTTATAACCAATCATGTCATATTGTTGGCATCAATAACACTATCACGTAAGACATCCTTGTTTGAGTTAGTATGAGACGTAATCATATTTATATTGTTCATCAACAAGTTTTGATCTTTGTTTGCCAATTGTGGATATATTGTAGGAATCAGAATTATACCACATAAAAACTTTAACGTAGATTAGTTGTATGCATTAAATTCAGAACCCTAAGCTTGGGCGCCTCAATTTCGAAACAACTTTTCAGATGGTAGGCGTTCGTTAAAGAAAAACATTCTAGTCTTTTTCTGAATGCCTTCATAAAAATAGAGACTTACTAATCTTCACTTATACATCTTGAATAAAGCATGAGATAAGAAGAGGACATAGTTGTTTGATGGTTGTAGGCCTTCTTCATCTCGAGGGCCCTCCAGGCTAGGCTTGGTCGAGCAATCACCATCATCCGACAATCAGATCCATCCGTCTATGTCTATAGAGTAGAGTAGAGCCGGCTAGACTATAGAGAATGGAATAGTAGGCATAGGCCTTCGAGTTGGAAATAACACTGCCCAACCCCCAGCTCCACACGTTTTTAATAGTTACGATCTCTTTTGCTCCCAACAAAGAATTCCATCTGGATTTCCCTTGCTCGTCATCTTCTCGCTGCTTGCTCTGAAGCTTCTGATGGAATTGCTGATCTCCCATCACTAGATAATTGTAGTCTATCCTGTTGCTTTCCTTGTCAATCTCGTCTTCATACTGCATAAATTTGTAAATTGGTTGAGTAGAGTTTATTATCTAGCTATAGTTGGTGCATCTCAAGTCTAGAGTTCTTTCTCCATATTTGGTTACGCCTACAAAAAAAAGGAGAATGGCAGAAGCTAACATATATCCTTGCAATTAGAATAGATACACGACATATCCTGCCACTAGCACCTGATAAATCATAGTGTAACCATGTCTGATCCACAGTTTGTTATCAGCCATTGAAAATGCAGTGATGGTGTCAGGACCTCCGAGATGGACGAGCAACAGAGAGCAAAGGTGCTGTCAACCTCCGCCTGCAGCTGCAAGTGGCGGTTCTCAATAACACGAAATCTCCTCCGCACCTCCGTGCAGTAAATAACTGGAAATGTACTCCCACAAGATCATTACTGCCCTTACTGACTTTGTCCCTGCAAAACTGTCGTAGGAGAAAGCGGCAAAATTCAAAATTTGAAAAATAACGTTCCTGTCATTCTTTGAAGAGAAGACAGAAGCGCATGTCCCATCATGTTATGCATGTTTCCACACACACATGCATGTTTTCATGCGTTTTTTTATGTACATAGGTGATTTTTGTCTAGGAGTTAGCCGGCTCCTACGGATCATAGGTGATTTTTTATGGTGGACTATAATTTAATAAGATCTACATCATATCATAATAGGAAGTAAAACTCGATGGCAAATTAGGGGAATAAGATCAATATTGGAATTTGGAACAATTAATGGACTTCCTCTTTCAAATCAGATCCCAAATTGATAGCATAATGCCTGTAGCTTTCTTACCTACCATACTTGTTCGACTTCAATCAAATTATTGTGCAACATATCTTTTCGTGCAACACAAGCGTCTGAAAAACAAAATACAATATAGATACTTACGTACTACACATGCAAAATTGTGATGCAATCCTTATTTTTTAACTCTGTTATCATAAAATTAAATCCAAAAACATACATTCCTCTATATCTCCTCTTCTCCCCCCTCATGAAACCCACTTCCTGCTCAGCACAAGGGTAAACCCCCCACAGACAAATAGGTGTTGAAGGGCTTTGTGGAAGGAGGCATAGCTTCAGTAGTAGCAGGTTGTTCGACCCACACACTAGATCTGATCAAAGTACGAATGCAACTGCAAGGGAAGCTCAATGTGAACACTCCAAAATGCGGACGGCTGGCTGTGGGACTCCGTGTGGTCCAGACGGAGGGCTCCATGGCGCTCTTTTCCGGGGTCTCTGCAACGATGATGCAGCAGCTGCTTTATTCCACCTCGATTGGACATTTGGATAGCTAGCCACTACAAAATTTAAGGGAATTTCTTGAGTGCTTTATTCTACAACTCAAGTACTTCATCTCCCCTAGGGGAATAAAAATAAATAATTGCATATGATCACTTTCATGTGATCTCATACCATTCTACATACATGAACATATCTTATAATGGCACTTGTGGATTTTACATAATGATGTCCTTTAATAGAAAATTCTTAATTGACATTATGTAATAATTCTATACAATCACATTACACGTGGCATTTCTCACCTTAGTCCTATATATATCTCACATTATGTTCACTAGTGTTGTTCTTACATGATTACATCGTATGTACTAGCAATCGTACCTTGGTGTGCAATGGGTACGTCAAAGAGTTGTAGAAGGACAATTAGAGAAAGTTTTGATCTATTTTTTGCAATTTGTGGTTTACACGAGCTCAATTGTTAGAGAGAGATACAAGCATAGATAGAGGGAGAGAGATGGAGAAATAATGAGATAGAGATATAGGGAGATATAGAAGAAGAAATATGGATCTACCACTCATGCCTCTACCCACACCTTTATGATTCATCATTCAATCCACTTCTAAAGATCAGGGCAAAAGATCTATGCCCACCCATCAAGGGTGTTTGATTGGGTGGTCGCAAAGGGATATAGATATAGAAGTCTAGGAGTTTAGGATGTGAAAAAAGATTGACCAAACAAGATTGAATTCATACTAAAAATCACAGATATATTCTAAAAAATTATGAATATCCACTAACTCTTGAAATATGAAGATAACGATTCTTGTGCTAAAGAAGTGTTCCTTCAAGAACATGAAGAATATATACAAATTGCATTATTGAAATGAGTTTCTAGGAAAACTATGTATGTTTTGTTTTCATCAGTGGTTCTAAATAGAATAAAAGACCAATTGTTCAAATAAAATGGACAACCAAAAATGTTTCGTGATTGGGCCAAAGAAGGGTTTTTGGTGGGTTTGTGACACTATCAATTTTTTTATGTACTACTACATATGCTATTGTATTTGTTTTGTAAGGGAGCTTCTAGTCTGCCACAATAAATAGTCCTACAAATTTTGAATCTACTCCTACATATGCTATTATGGAGCCTTCGATATTCCATATGTCTGGTACATCTATAATTTGCCATTAGAAAAATGTTAGTAGTCTGAAAGTTGTTATAGGAAAAATAATTACTAGTGCAAGCATCAATTTTACCTTGGCCCCAACAAAGTTGAGTTTTTAAATGGTTGTTGCCAATGTAAATTTTATAGCCAACAATTAGCCCACAAATGCCTTCTCCTTGCAATATATTGAAATCTTTCACCTTAGCAGAGGGCTTAATGCCATGTTGCCTATAGTATGTTACCATTGTCAAGGCCATAGGATGTGCTAATTTATTGTCTAGGCTTAATATCCTATATATGTATGCTTTTCCCTTATCACCTTATCTATGGATATACATAAATAGATCCAAACAAAGTGTTTCGAAAAACCTATGTGAGAATTTCTTACATTCCAATGCAACAAATTATCTCTATTTATGACCTCTGAATCCACAAACTTGATGTCCATCATTTGAAATTTTCCTTGTATGAGAGTCCCTATCTTGTCAAAGACTACAACTTTGAGCTTCCCTAAGGCTTCTAGAAACCTTACACCTTTGATGAGAAGGCATAGCCTTGTAGTAATGGCCAAGCCACAAGCAATAGCAACAGGGGTGGAGATGACAAGAGCACATGGGTAAGTAGATATGGAGGGGAAAAGAAGAAGGTATGCAAAAAATAGACCAAAATTCTCCCTAATTAACCTTCTTAAGTTGGCAACGTGGACTATGTGATTTGTCTCCAAGTGTAGGTTGCATGTTATAAAGTTTCATTACTTCTCACCCAAAAAATGATGGGTGAAGCTCTTTCTAGTCAATGCATTGATAAGGACCTCCATGTAGAATGATATGTAGGTATGATGGATACCATATAGCATAGAATTAATTTTTCCAAATAATTTTTAGTGGTAAGCTATGTTGTACTGTACATTTTAACTTGATACTAATACAATTTTGTGATGGTAGAAATGGACCCTTCTTTTGTAATGAGATGAAATGTTCATAGTTTTTAGTATTGCTAAATTCTAGTTCATTTGTGTCTTGATACATATGTACTAGAAGATTTATTATCTATCAAGTTTTTAAATTACTTATATCAAAACAACTCTTAGGGAAGCAGTGGCCATGAAAGTAGATCCAACTTGTTTTGAAGAGAAGATGTCTCTTTACTATAAATTTTACATTTTATTGTTCTTTGGTGTTAGTAAAATCTATGCAATGTAGAGGAGAATATAGAAAGAGAGATAGAGCATGAAGAAGAGAGAATAAAAACATAGGTAAAGAAGAAAAGTAGGAGAGAGGGGACAAGAGAGAAAGAGAAAAAGAGTGATAGAAGAGACAAAGAGATATATAAAGAAAAGTAAACAGAGGTATAAATATTGAGAGAGGGAAATAAACAAGGAGACAAAGAGATACATTTATAGAGAGGAATAGAGAGAGATAGGAGATGGGAGAAAAATAAGAGATATAAAAGTAAGAGGGAGAGAGATAGGTAGAGGAGGGAGAGAGAGAAGAGGGGGGAGAGAGGGAGGGAGATATTAAATAAACAAATTTTATTATTTTCTCTCTAACAACAATCAATAAACCTCATTATGTGAGTTTCTCAAATGGCATGTGTATGTGTCATTACAACATAAACATGATTGCAATTTGTTTTACTTCTTCATATATAACTTATAAGAGTTTATTTCTAATTAAAACCAAATAGGTTGAAATCAAATTAGATTAAAAGATATTTGTGAATTCACAAGTCTATTAGCTATCTTACCAGACAAAATATATAATTATAAATGAGGCAAAACCTACATGCACTTCTATAAAATTATATACCTTGAATTTGTAATGTATAATTTGGAAGATGTAATTAATCACAAGTGGTTGACCTAACATTGGCAAGAGATTTTACAACTACTCTAAATAAAAATACTTACAAAATGACAGGAGTAATTGTAAGCCCCCTCTCTCATTTCTTACTAGTCAAGCACTTTTCCATTTACTTTTAAGTGTTCCTCACCTTTTGTCTTTTTCCCATCCTCCTTCACCTCCACTTTTTCATTTTGTACATATGCATGTTTGATGAAAACAATTTAATGAAACATGCATATTAGCATAAAACAAGTCTATATATAAGCAATGGTCTCCATTGCAATTTATGCATCTAATTTTTTGAAGCCAACAAAATAGTCTAGATTCCCAAATACTCAAAATAAAAATTTTAAAAAAAATCTAAAAAAATCTAGATACTGAAAATAAAACCTTCTTCCTTTTTAATTATTGAAGGTTTGACACTGTACACATAATTATAGTGCAAGCCCATTTTTTAGCTCATTTAACATTACCAATAATCTCTGCAAGAACTTTGTTCCTGTTTAAAATGATGGAAACGGTTTGCATCTCTCACAACAATTTCTCTTGCAACTATCTCGGAGATAAATTTTGTTGTAGTGTGGCAATCAACACATACTCAAAGGTTTTTAACAACTCTAATAATTGTTTCAAGGGGGTTGTTTAACAAACCAAATTCAATTGCCAACTTTTCGCTATGGTGGCAAAGAAATAATTATTTTTCCTTCTCTTCCATAGCATAAACTAAATGCCTTGAATCTAGAAAATACCCTGCTGCCTTCATCTCCCAAGTCCAATTTCTCCAACTTTGCATAGATCTCCTCTGTTTGTGGATGTGATCTATCTCCTATATGAAAAACATACCATTTTATGGCCTTCATCCAACTACATCCAACTATCTTTTTAATTCCTCAATGTTTCATCAATTTCCTTGCCATTTGAAACTCACCCCACCTGCCCACTTCTACATAGATGTTTGAGAGAACATATTTCACAACATTTTTAGGATCCAAATAAAAAAGCATTGTTGTTGTAAAATTACTCTTAAGCCTGTATTCATATGCGATCTACAAGCACCCAAAAAACACATCCACACAACCACCATAGGTTTAACTGACATCTTAATGATAAAATGTAAAGTGTCTTCAACATAGTGAACCTAGATAAGAAGGTCAACTATACAAACATAATGATAACTATAGGTGTAATGCAATAAGGGTTACTCATGCGATTGAAGTATGTATAGCCCTCATCCACTAAACCTGCGGGTTACTCATGTGATTGAAGTATGTAGCCCTCATCCACTAAACCTGCATGGTTGCATGCATATAGAACACAAGCAAAGCTTACAATGTCAAATATATATAGAACACAAGCAAAGCATACAATGTCAAATATGTTCCAAAGTGTTTCATTAATTCAAAGATTTTGAGAGCATCCTTACAAAATCCATGTTGTGCATATCTTGTGCCATCATTGCATTCCCTGAGATGACATTTCTTTGGTGCACTTTCTCAAACAATTCATGTGCCTCTTCTATGCTTCCACATTTTGCATATATGTCCACCAGGGTAGTTGCAACTGCAACATCTAATAAAATTCCTCTATTCTTTATGCTTTGATGGATGTCCATACCATGTTCCAATGCTCCTATTTGGCACAGGCAAGGGGCCAAAGTTGTGTAGTCTGGCCTTACACCTGCCAATTGCATTTTCTTAAAAGTTTCGAAAGCTTTTAAAAAAATCCATTTTGTGCATATCCTGCAATCATTGCAATCCATGAGATAACCTCTTTGAGGCATTTTGTCAAACAGTTCACATGCCTTTTCTATGCTTGCACATTTTGCATACATGTCTGCTAGAACATTTCCAACTATAATATCTCAAAAAAAATCCTCCTTCCATGATGCTTTGATGCATGTCCATACCCTGTTCCAAAGCTCCCATTTTGGCACAGGCAGGGAGGATACTTGCGAAGGTTGTGGAATTTGGCTTTACACCTGCCAAATGCATTTGCTTGAAAGTTTCTAAAGCCTTTTCAACAAATCTATTTTGTACATATCCTGCAATCGTTGCAGTCCATGAGATGACATCTTTTTCAGGTATTCTGTCAAACAGTTCACGTGCCTTGTTAATGCTTCCAATTTTTGCATCATGTCTAGTAGGGCAGTTGCAACTATAATATCTGACAAAGTTCCTCTATCCTTAATGCTTCGATGGATGTCCATACTGTTCCAAAGCTCTCATTTTGGCATGTGCCGGGAGGATGCTAGCAAAGGTTACGGAATTTGGCTTTAAACCTGACAAATGCATTTGCTTGGAAATTTCTAATGCCTTCCCAACAAATCCATTTTGTGGATATCCTGCAATCATTTCAGTTCACAAGACCACATCACTTTGAGGCACCTTGTCAAACACTTCACGTGCCCTGTCTATGCTTTCACATTTTGCATACATGTCTACCAGCGCAGTTGCAACTACATCTGCCAAAATTCATCTATAGTTTATGCTTTGATGGATGTCCATACCTTTTTCCAAAGCTCCCATTCGGCATAAGCTGAGAGGATGCTGGCAAAGGTTGTAGAGTCTGGCTTTACACCTGCCAATTGCAATTGTTCGAAAGTTTCTAAAGCCTTTTCAACTATTCCATTTATGAATACCTTGCAATCAGGGCATTTCATGAGAATACGTTTATTTGAGGCATTCTGTCAAACAGTTCGCGTGCCTTGTCTGTGCTTCCACATTTTGCATACATGTCAAACATGGCAGTTGCAACTGCAACATCTGACAAAATTCCTCTATCCTTATCCCTTGTGGGTGTGCATAGCCTGTTCCAAAGCTCCCATTTCGGCACAACCAGGGAGGATGCTCGCAAAGGTTGAGGATTCTGGCTTCGCACCCAATCGCATTTGTTTGAAAGTTTTCTTCGTCAGGAGATTGCACGTTAAACATGTGGGCCTGTTGGCGATAATTTAGAAATCAGTTAGAATGAAATCAGTAATGTGGTTGGAAAATATTACAAAATAATTGGGTTTTGGACAAATGATATTGAATCTACACGCGAAGAAGAAAATAAGTTTGGGATTATTCTCTGGCCTAATGATACCGCACAAGTACCCAACGACTACAAAAACGACTACAAAAAAAACTTGTAATCGATGAATGTCATTAGGGGAGAGGGTCCAGTTGTCGTGTACCCTAACTTCACGCTTCTAATTATCCTACATCGAAATTTCAAATCACTCCCAATTTTTTACAGCAGCTTACTTGGCAAGTTCTCTACTTATAACTAAGGTTTCAGGGCCACATCATCAAATATGATGCCACATCAGCATGCGTTTTTGTCAAGGTGTCCAAAAAGGCCCCAAAAAATAGTGAGACCAATTCATTTGCATTACATCATGAGTAGTTGGCTGATGTGGTATCATGATTGGTTGCCTTTTAGATCAATACATTTTTGTTTAATATGGGTAGTCAAATCACAACTATGGACATTATATAAACGACCTATTGGGTATTTATATTTCTGATTGGGTGGCGACTATTGGACCTGCCTGCGACTATTGGGCACTCCCTACCCGTTTTCAAAACCCCCATTTTTGCACTGGCAGGGAGAATGGTAGCAAAGGTTGTGGAGTCTGGATTTACACCTGCTAGTTGCATGTGTTTGATTGTTTTCCATGGATTTTCTTAAATCACATGGCAGCGAATTGGTGGGAACCATATCGTGGTGTATGAGAAGGTCAAGCCACAAGCAATAGCAAGAGGGGTGGAGATGAAGAGAGGCAAATTGGTGGGAACCATGTCATGATGGATGAGAAGGCCAAGTCAAAAGCAATAGAAAGATGGGTGGAGATGACAATAGGCGAATTGGTGAAAACCATGTCATGGTAGATGAGAAGGCCAAGCCACAAGCAGTAGCAAGAGGGGTGGAGATGACAAGAGGCGAATTGGTGGGAACCATGTCATGGTGGATGAGAAGGCTAAGCCACAAGCAATATATGAGAGGTGGTAAGAGGTGGTGGTGGGAACCATGTAAGTGGTGGATGAGAAGGGCAAGTCTAGCTGATGTAAAGAGGGTGGAGATGACAAGAGAGGCAAGTTGGTGGGAACCATGTTGTGATGGATAGAGAATGGCAAAGCGAGTAGCAAGAGGGGTGGAGATGACAGAGAGACAAAGGAAAGCAGATATAGAAGAACAAGACTTTGTCTATGTATTCATGAGCATTCAATGACCGCTTAATAAATGACATTATTGCTACAACTATTGCCACACAAAATGAATGTGGTGAATGAAAACAACAAAAATCAACGGTCTGGATAAAAACCGTCATCTTGCATCCCCCCACCAACAACCTCATGGTGGATGATTGAAGTTAGCTTGCCTCTATTCACGAGGGAACAACCGATAATAACTCTTATATTAATCTTTCATGATGACATCATATATTATTATTTCATTTTCACATGATAACACTTAACATTATTTTGACACAATGTCACTAAATTACATCATTTAACTTAATGTAACTTAACATCCTTCTCACATGATGACACCTCCAAATCGTTTTAGCACAATGACGCTTAATATTATTTTCACATAATGACTCTTTACATCATTTTTCAAATAATAAACCATTACACTATTTTCCATGATGACACATGCCATCATTTTCATGATGACCCTTTTATATTATTTCCATATGATGACATCTTAACATCGTTCTCACATATGACAAATTGCTTATGTTGTTCTTACATGATAATATCTCACATGAAATTTAGCATATTGTGCTTGCATAATAACATCTTACAACATATTTTTAATGTACATACATTGTTCTTACATAATGAAATCTAGCACATGGCCATATATTTCACATTAATGATTACACTTGCATTGGAACAACCACTTACAAACTATTACATGATATATTATGATAAAATTATATGAATCACATCTAAGACAATCCACATTGTTTAATCGACTATTACATTTTACATTACTTTTATAATCTCTCATAAAATAGTTTGTATGATGGTATTATATTCAATTTGAGGGGCATACAATCCTTGCAAAATCTCAACTTTACAAGGTAGTCATGCACATGTGTTGTGTGGGACACATTAATTTCAACTCTACAATCACTATATGACACAATTCTTTCTACACCACCTACATGTGCATACTTCGTAGGAGCCATAATAGTTCCAACTCTACTTGCTATACACTTTAGAATACTTCACTCTAGTTTTTACACTTCACAATATTTTATCTTGACAATTGTTGCATACAATAATTGAAGATTATGGATTTTTGTGGAATAACACATTTTGTAAGTACACTTAATGATTTTGTGTACAAGTGCAAAATGATGGTGTGTTTTGTAGGTATATGAAGACATCAAGTCATCATTTGAAGATCCAATATCAAGTCCCTTCATGTCTACCTATTTATTTCATTGCACATGCACATGCCTTATCAATGTTCGCATAGACATCAAAGTGGGAGAAAAATGTAAGGATAGAAATGCACATTGTACACTTTTACACCTTGTTTTTACATCATTTTTATCACATATTGCAAATATATTGTCATTGTAATAAATTCAACTTTTTTAGCACACAAACTAACACCTTCTCTTGAACCCACTAACGAAACTTCTTTACACATTGTCTCATTCAAGGTTGCTCCATGCTTATAGGTCCCTTGCTATCTTAGACTAGATTATATAGAGCAACATTGTTTATAGACATACTTGCATGATGCAACCCAATCCACCTCACTCAAACTCTAATTCCCAATCCACCTCACTCAAACTCTAATTTCCAACTGCTAAATTGTCCTTTCGAAATATAATTAATATCATATTAACCTGCATGCCAAAATTCTCAAATTGAATAACTAAGGAATATAAATTTACTTTGTTACCATGAAGACATATTAACCTGCATGCCAAAATTCTCGTTATTTTCAACTACCAATGAGAACTTTTCAAAACTTAAAACGGACATGTGGCAAATGCAGTGGAAGTCTAGGTCAATGTTACACGGCGTCGTTTAAGAAAAATCGATCTGGTACGCGACCAGAGACGCCGACCTCTGACGCGGTTCCATGATCTTTCCTCCTCCTTTTCCGTTACGACTGGAATCTCCTCTTTGACATCATGTTTAGCTATAAAAACACTCACGACTTTCATGTTGCGAGTAGGGGGCCGCATGTGACGGACTCACATTCCACATTTAACTTCATGATTTGTAATTCAAAAAGTCTACATTATCACGTCAAAAGCAAGGCCCAACGCGTTTTTAAGGGGAAAGGTTCGGACCATCTTAATTTTACGTTTTTCAAAATTTTATGTGGAAATTTTAAGTCATTTTCAAATTTTACAGTAGTTTATTTGGCAAGTCCCCTATTTATAATTAAGGTTTTAGGGCCACATCAACATGTCTTATGTCAAGGTGTTCAAAAAGGCCCCAAAAAGTGAGATCAATTATTGTGCACAAAGTCATGTATTATTGGTGCGATGTGGCATCACCCTTTTGTTCCTTTTTAGATCTAAAATACATTTCATTCAATTATGGATAGTCATCATTAACATTAACAACTTTAAAGTAACAACTATTGGTCCAATATTGTTACAACTATTGGGACATTAAATCAACAAATGCTATAACAACTATTGGAACATGCCCTGAAAGTGGGTCATCTCCCCTAACAATAGACTAGGGTATATATTCAAAGTTGCATAATTACATCAACAATAAATTGGGTTAAAATAGGAGGGTATATGTGCATGATGTAACTCAATCAAGGACCAAGTGATACAATGCAACTTTGTCTACAACAACATAGTTCTTGATAAAATTTATTCACATCTAATGTGATGCGAGGAACATCTGGGATCACCAACAATCTTGTGTTATTGAAAAAAAAAAAAAAAACTAAAAAAAAAACTTTTTGTGTTCAATTTTTATATTTTTGGGTGTATGTTTGAGCTTTAGGAGCATCTTGTGAAGTGTTGTAAGGATACAAAATATTCATTTTTTAGGACTTGGCTTTTATTTCACACATTAAAGACAATTTGGGTGTTCAATGCGATTTTAAAATTATTATATTACACAATTTCAAGGTTTCAAGGTTGAAGGTGTCCATTGATCTGTTAGAGGGAACTTGTAAAGTAAAATTAATTAATTTACTCAAGTTAAATACCTAGGGAAGTGTGCATAAGGTAAGTGAAATTTAACATTCCATTCTTGTCTTGTTATTTCAATTTGGGTAGCTAGAATGGAAGAAAAAATTAGTGATTTTCTAGCAAACAAATAATGGCTCTTCAATTATCAATTTGAGGTGAATGAGAATGATTTGATTTTTTATTTTATTTTTTATAGACATCTACAATAGCAAGGTGTTGAATATGGTGCAAAAACCTTGGTGCCACATTTGGAAGTAATAACTATGTTTTATTTCATTGTTTTGGAAGGAATTTTAGAGGTCAATTTGAGGGAAATGAAAGAGCAAATTTGGGCACCACTCTAAGGTGCATCACATAGTTGAAACCCTCTATAAAATACAACTTTTAATGGTGTTAAGAAGTAACAATCAACTGTAGAAAGATTGAAGAAAGGATTTATAGGTTGCTCCAGAGGATTGCATAGAAAAAATGTAGGAAATTGACTTGTCATGAGTAGAGGAATAGGAGAAGAAAAGAAGAAAATTGCAAGTGTTTTGTAGGTGTTCAAGGCAGCCAAGAGAGTTGTATGAAGCTAAAAACCAAATTTCAAATGAGGAATGAAGCCAAGAAAGTGTGAAGGCATGAGGATTTGAAGACTTAAGGGTGTGAGGTGCCTAGAAATTCTTGATTTTTTTTTGAATTTTTTTCTTGTTGAAATCCTCACTATACGTAATTGTTCTTGAAGAAATTTGTTGTATGAATGTACATATGAAAGTTGTAATAAATATATGTTTTTAGATTTTATGACAATATATATGTTGTCTTTTATATGTGTGCAAGAGTGTGGATTGGATGATTTGTCAACATTGTAAGATAGGGTAGTTTGATAAACCCCCCCTATCTTGTTTGCATTATAGTCTTTATTCTAGATCCTACTCATTAATTCTAACTATTTAATACAAAACATCAACATATCAACCTCAAAAGACAATGTTGTTGAAAACAACTAACACTCCTTATCCTTCTCTAACTATTAATTATGTTTTGTTAATTGAGGAGAATCAACAGGTTAGCCCAACGACTCGGAGCTTAACTCTTTGACAAGGAGAGCCCCCCTATAACCCCTCAAGGCTGCAAATTGATCCCAAATAAGCCTACAACAAAATAAATCTGGGCTGAGAGAATCAATCTTTGGACCTACATGGGACTAACCCAAAGCCCTTAACCAACAACTCATTCTTAGTTTATTTAGATTTCTCCAATTCATTATTTGATTGTCTTAATTCAATCTAAATCATATTTAGTCGATAGGCTACATATAGTGTGAGATTTGAGCTTGAAACAAGTCTCGCGCTTGCAAGCCACTATTGAGTCATCAAAAAACAAGTTTTAGGTGTCGTTTAATGGTAAACTAGCTACCATTTAATGGTAAAATCCTTCAAAATCTCATTTATAACGTAAAAGCTAGATAAATATTGATTTTCTAATTAGATGGGAACATTCTATTTCCATTTGCAATGTTCTTTGTCAATTTGATGGCAACTTTCTTTCTTAATTTGTATTGATTTATGTTTTAAATTTGTATGCAAATATTCAAAATCAGATAATACTTAATTTTTTTAAGAAAAAATCTAGATTTGTCTAAATTTATTTCATTCCATTATTTAGCACTTATTATTAATTGTTTAATCTAACCACATACAACATAATTTGCAACATATGACACCCATACACACCCATGCACAAACACGTACCTTCTAGTATATTAATATACATATAGTTTTCTATTGATGTAATAGCAATAAACTAATATAATAAAAAGTCGTTATTTTTTCTATGATATAAAATATAAAGATTTTTTAGTCATCAAATCAATAATAGGACACACATTGCTCTTATGAGGTGGACTATAATTTAATTAGATCTGCTTCAATTGTTTTATTCTATCAAGACTTTCAACTATAAAATAAAATCCAAAACATACATTTTACAATAGATTTAGTATGAAAAATAAAATATTAAAAAAAACAATACAAAAGAGATATTTCAATTAAAAAATAAACCAAAAAAAATTGAAGCTGTAAAGGACGAGAAAAGATGTCAAAATGTTTTACTAATAAAAAAAACTTCTATTATAACATCACCTCTAGTATCTTAACCTATATGGGTAGACCAAATGTTGGGAATTTTTCAACCACCAATGAGAACTTTTCAAAAACTTAAACGGAGGACATGTGGCAAATGCAGTGGAATGCTCGGTCAATGTTCCCGGCGTCGTCAAATAGAAATCGATCTGATACCCAACCCATGACGCGGTTTCCTCTTCTTTCCTCCCACTTTTCCGTTACGACTGGAATCTGTCTCTTCGACACGATGTCTAGCTATATAACCATGTCCGCGGCACTCAGGTTTTTGATGTTCCGAGTGGGGGACGTATGTGATGACTCGCATTTCTCTGTATCTCCTACTCTTCTCCCATCTCATGAAACCCACTTCCTGCGCAGCACAACAGTAAACCCTCCACAGTAAAAAATGGTGTTGAAGGCCTTTGTGGAAGGAGGCATAGCCTCGGTAGTAGCAGGCTGTTCAACACACCCGCTAGATCTGATCAAAGTGCGAATGCAACTGCAAGGGGAGCTCAATGTGAGCGCTCCAAAAGGAGGGCCGCTGGCCGTGGGACTCCGAGTGATTCAGACAGAGGGCACCATGGCGCTCTTTTCGGGCGTCTCTGCAACTATGATGCGGCAGCTGCTTTATTCCACGACCCGGATGGGGCTCTATGACATTTTTAAGGAAAATTGGAAAGAGAAGGGAAGTTCCAACCTTCCCCTGTTTAAAAAGATCGCGGCGGGCCTCCTCGCCGGCGGCGTTGGGGCCGCTGTGGGAAACCCGGCGGACGTGGCGATGGTGAGAATGCAGGCGGACGGACGGCTGCCCTTGGAGCAGAGGCGGAACTACAAAAGCGTTGCGGATGCGGTCGCGCAAATGGTCAGGCAGGAGGGCGTCACTTCGCTCTGGACCGGCTCGGCTTTGACGGTTCAGAGGGCTATGATTGTGACGGCCTCGCAGTTGGCATCGTATGACCAGTTCAAGGAGACCATTCTTTCGCATCATGTAATGGCGGACGGAATAGGTACTCATGTGACGGCTAGTTTCGGCGCTGGATTTGTTGCCGCTGTGGCGTCAAATCCTGTGGACGTTATCAAGACACGGATCATGAACATGAAGCCAGATCCCGGGCAGCCGGCGCCTTATTCCGGCGCCCTTGACTGTGCTCTGAAAACTGTCAGAGCCGAGGGTCCTATGGCTCTTTATAAAGGGTTTATTCCCACCGTCACCAGACAAGGGCCTTTTACCGTTGTGCTTTTCGTGGTTCTGGAACAAGTCCGGAAGATTTTAAAGGATGTCGATTTCTAGATTTTGTTTTAATTTTATCCCAAGATTTCAAAGGATTTGATCAATTTCTGATATTAATTAATTTTAGCCCTCTTCTGTTGTCTCTTGCTTTCCATCCAAAATTTTCATTTAATGTTCTCGTTTTATATTAAAAAGGTGGTCTTCTTTTTTTCTTTGCATAATGACAGGAATAATTAAGATGCCCGCTGAATCCTGCAAATAAATCTATAACTTGGATACGTGTTCATGGAGTTTTTTTTTTTAAAATTTGGATCTGTGGTAATGGATTTTGTGGCTCTGCTGCAAAATTTGCAATTTTATTCTGGACAAAAGTTTGAGATGCAGAGCCCACAAAACTTGGGGTGGGCAGTGTATCCTTATGGCCCTTTCCCTGTTCTTTCTGCAGTGTTCATATTTTTTTTTAAGATAGGGAAAATTGGGAGTCTGTTTTTGAAGAACAGTTAAGTTTTAGGATTTCTTTGGTAATCTGATATTTTTATATGTTAGTTAAAAGGGCGATTGGATAACTGCCTCTACCATGTTAACTGGATTACATATCTTTGAAATTCAATGCAAGATTGTGTGTTGACCAAAAACTTTTAAAATTATGTGCTGACACACTCAGCATCAATATGTTGATGATATGCTGATGAAACATTCAACACCAACCAATATTCAACACCAATCAATCGATCCTCCAATCATATATTGATCTATATTTAACTAAAACACTCAACACTACCAATCAATCCAACCCCAAAACTCTTTCTGAGTTTAAAAGTAACAGTTGTCATATTTATTACTTTCAGTTCTTCAAAGCATTCAGAGTTCTAAATAGCCTAACAGCCTGCTTGATCCATTATCCAAACAACCTGTTTGCTTTTTATTGCCCTGAGGACCCCACAAAATAAGGGCTTCGAGAGGATAATGTAACCAAAAGAAGGGTTTTTATCCCCATCTGTTGCAATGAGGTAATGCACAGTTATTGCACCCCTGTTTATCAGGATAAGTGAGAATGCATTGGCTCCCAGTGGTCAAATTCCAATTCATGAACCTGTTTCTTACCTCTTTATTATGACATTTTCTACTGTAAAATTTTCATTAAAGAGTAGTAATAAAGTACTATAATTAAAAGATACTGGTATATTATACTTGATTGATATCTGTTTGTCTGTTTGTGTTTTTATTTTTTTAATGAATCGTGTTAAAATATCTGTTGTTTTTCTTATTTTTTCTATATTGATATATTTGATTCTGATATTCATTTAATTTCTATTTTTTTTAAATATTAAAAAGTATATTCAATCTGTTCGAATTTTTTTAGGCATTAGGTAGGTAGCTGGTTCAATTGTTTTCTTCAAACAGCTATGTGACGAATATCATTGAAATGTTTTATATGATACATTGAACAAAGTAAAAATCCAAAATTCTGTAGTTTTATTTGAAGACAAGGAATCAACTTTTGATGTATTTGATTTGGGCATTTTTTATTGAAAACTTAATTTCTACTAATCTATAAGTATTAAAAAGGTATATTCAATTTGTCCAAATATTTTTTAGGTACTGAGTAGCTTTCTTAATTGCTTTCTCAAAATATCTGTGTCAAATGTCAATAAAAGATTTTTGATACATTGAATACTGCAAAAGTTATTCAAATCCTTTACTTTTATTTGAAGCTTACAATAAAATTTCAGTGAACTGCTAAAACTAAAATATTTTTAAAACAAGTGATTGTATACTTTTTTAAAAAATTATTTTAAACATAATTTCAATTTTTATCTATTTACAATAAGAATTAAATCCCTTCCATGCATCCACGTCCATTAAACATTCTTTATAACAGAGTCCAACTTTCTTGGTTTCCAACAAAATGGTAATGCAAATTGATTAGCAATTACATCACCTGTGGAAGGAGAACCAATTAATAATTCAATGCTGATGTCATGAGTTTTGTGGCTTGGCTGACAAAAGAAAAGTAGTTCTGTCTAAAGAATCAATTAAAATTTCTGAACATACTGAAAAGAGTAAATGGAATGATATTAAAAAATTGCAGATCTATGAAGAGTGGAAGGTCAAGTGGCTTTCTTGAAGAATTTTTTTAAAGCCTGTCATTGTTGTAATCTGTAATTTTTAAGTGGGCATATCTTTTTTCAGTACAAAAAATACATTCACTTTTAATTATTTATATTCAAACATGCATTCTTAATTATTTAAACATTTGTTTATTATATAACACAATTAAATTATTTGCAGCAAACAAATGTAATTTGGTTTGAGTGATATTACAGGACTCTAGAGAAAGTTGTTGAGATGGCATATAACAACACAATTTTACACTAATATATATTAAAATGTTCATGATATTTTTCCTTCTTTTTTCATAATTAATTTATCAAAATAAAATATAGTTTAAAAATATATATGTTGATAAGTGTTTATTTTTTTAGGAGTACTAGATGAAATGCATATATTGATAGTAGAGAGTAAAAGGAGTAGTATTAAACAATATTTGGCTGCATTAATTATATGATTGTTACATGGAACCTTATCGTGTTGAAATATATCCATATTTGTGATATGTGAAAAAGATCTTGACTTTACATTTTCTAAAAAAATCATATTTGTGATATGTGGAAAAGCTCTTGATCTTACATTTATTACATTTTCTAATTTAAGCTTATTTAAATAATCATAAATTATGGGGAATCAGTAAAATCTTAACCTTACATTTATTTCTCTATTCAATTTAAATTTATTTAGATGTAGATAAGAATTCTATTTCATCTTCACATGAATAAACTCATTTCATTTAGCGAATTTGTTCATTTTTGTCATCATTGAGAAAATATGTTAATTAATTGCAATTGCTTTTTTTATACAACACGGGTGTCCCCGCGACCTAGCCCAGTGGCCCAACAACCCTTACCTTGGGTACCCGAGGTGAGCTAGGGCGAGACTAGTCCCCTTCGGGTGAGATCCCCTGCCTGCAAGAAGTCCCAACTCTTAAACCCGGAAGCAGAGTCGAACCCAAGACCAATGGGGAGCAAACACACTGCCCAAGCCAACTCTACTACCCGTTCAGGCTAATTAATTACAATTGTTACTTTTGAATTAGTAGAAGATGTTTAAACATGTAAGTGTTTGTACTCTATGGAATAGTATGATAGTTTTTAAACTTATTCATGATTATTGTATTCAAAAGAAATGCATAATAAATGAGATAAAATCATTTGAATGATTTTTTTTTTCACATAATTTTCACAATTCTTTTATTTAATATTTTATTTCTTGATGCAAGAGCATTCATGGACCAGTGGTAATCCTGTTTCAATCTATTTTGCTTAATTTTGGAGTGGCAATTTTGGAGTGATGGTATTTCATATTTTTGGCTTGTAAATTTCATTTCCATGAGCATTTGAATGTCAAGGTATGTGGTGAATTTGAATTTACATTTGGGACTTGATTTATGTGCAACTGGGATAAGAATAGTGGTGGAAAAGGTGCTTTAAAAGCAAAATACTTGAAAAAGCACAATGGAGGCGTTGGGATTAGCATGGAAATCAATTTTATTTCACATTTTTAAGATTCCAAAAAAATAGGGAATGTAAAGGTGGACGCCCAAATGGATAGGGATTGAAAATTGCTTCAAAATCAAAAAATGGGAAAGAGATAAGCATTCCACTTTCTTTGTGCATCATACCATAACTTTAATTGGTTTTATTTAGCATATCATTTATTGATTTTTGCTTCATTGTAACTCTCCCAAGAATGAGTGTACCGTTTTGGGGTCTTGATGAAATGCTAAGAAATAAAATTGAAATGAAAATGTGTTTCATTTCATTTCATGGGTAAGGCAAACAAAAGAGTGGGTTTTCATTTTTCATGTGAGTTTTTCCTTATTCATTTTTGGAGAGACTCAGGTGGACGTGTGATTTCTCCAAGAAGGGTTTCCAGAAGAGTTTATTGTTGGCTGAAGACATGGAAAGGAAGCTACAACAGTGAGCATCCGTTGAAAGTTGTTGATTGCAGGTTGGCAATGCAATGTTTTATGGGTTATTACAAGAGAAGGATTTGAAGATTGTACGGGAAAATTTGTTTGTTTTTGTAGATGTTAATTTGTTGTATTTTGTGCATATAAATGGGCCATGTTGAAGCCCTTGAGTCCCTTGAGGACTAATGTAAACATTGAGCAATATTTTGTAATGAAGTTTGTGATTTGGTTGCAAGTAGAAATCTAGTTGTGATATTTTGCAGTAGCGTGTGTGAATAAGAAAGTTTCGTGTTTAATTTGAATTCAAAAAGGATTTTTTATTGTGAGGGTTGTGATCTAATCTTCATACATTATTTCCTAAATATGTTGTTAGGTGAATTCATGATCGTTTGACCTTATGTGCATGTCCTAAATGTGTTTGAATCAAAAGATATTGAACTTACAATTATTAGATTTCTAAAATAATCTTTATTTAACTAGCCATAAATGATGAGGAACCAATAATATCTTGAGATCACATCTATTTTTCTATTTAATTTAAATTTATTCAAAAGGAGATAATAACTTTATTTAGTCTTCACATAAATACATATTTCATTTAAATTTTAAAGCTTCTAGTAACAATAATGCATAGTTTTTTGCATCAACGTTTCAGATAAAACTATATTTATTCATGAAAACTATATTTAGAAGAAATGCATATTAAATGAGATAAAACTATTTGAATGCAATTTTCTTACATAATTTTCATAATTCTTGTATTTAATTTTTTTCAGAGACATGGGTGAAATCTTGATCGTTTGATCCTATGTGCATGTCTTAAATGTGTTTGGATCAAAAGATATTAAATAAATGATGTTCTAGAGTATGTTACCTCAAAAAACATATAATATGATATTTCCTTCTATTTTACCATGTTAGGAATGTGTAGGAATATATAATAGAAACATCACGCAACTATCATTCTTCATAAGTGTAAGAGAGTGATTAAATTATTTTAACCATATAGTCTATTCATTCAATCATTACACAATGAGAAGATTACAAGTAGATAACATATTCAAATTTTCTTACTAAATCAAAGAGAGAGACCATATAATCATATAGTCTATTCATTCAATCATTATACAATAATAAAATTGCAAGAAGATAAATATGGATTTTCTTGTGCTAATTACTATATCTTTAAGCATTGTGTGTGTACTCAAAATGGTTATAGAACATACTTTAATTATCATGAGAAAATATTGGTAGAAGCCACTAATGAATTATTATGGTTTTTTTAGGTAACCTTGTATAATTTATTTTTTGTAGAAAATAAATAGTTTGATTTTATGTTTAATTTCATAGCACCTAACATATTTGATTTGATTCAATTCTTTTTTTTTTTTTATCAAAATCTATAAATTTTGGTGGGGGTTTCACCATCTTTAATTCCAATAGAGATCTCTTATTCAAAGTGTAGATATGCTTGTGCTTTGAACTGCCTTATTCTCATGGATGCACAAATTGTACGAGTTCTCACATTTTGTCACAAAGCATACACATGATTTCTATATGTGTTCTTCCTATCTCTAGTATTTAATTTATTGTATGGTTGCATACCTTCCTTCACAACTATCTACACCAAAGATGGGGAGGCTATCTTAGAGATAAATGATGTATGAGCATCCTAGGCTTGGAGTAAGAGTAATCTTACATCACCTAAAAATGTTTTTTTTCAACTTGCTTATTTATTTGCATATTTACATTTGGTATAGGTCAGTTATACTAGTTACCACAAACCCTACCACATTTTATTTAGCTACACATTTTACTTCATGATTGGAAACATATATTCTACACTAATTCACTAATGTCATATCCAATTTCTAAAAGAATTTATTCACCACAAAGGCATACTTTGGTTTCTAATCTACTATCAGGATTAATAAGATTACACTTATATTTTCATTGTCCATGGCTTGTGGAAACTTTCAAAACCATGACAACAAAGGAACACATATCAAGATACATTATAATGCAAAGAGTGTTGATAATGTGGACCACACCAAGATTCATCAATCTTTCATCACCACATTCAATTTAGGAGATTCATTTACATGTTTGGTTGAACACATGTTTCATTAGACATTGATTTTTGCACCACCTTGCAACTAACTAAAATAACCCCTAAGTCTTGAGGCTGCTATATAAAAATTGATAATAACCATTTGAAGGTGCTCCACTTGAGAGAGATAGAGTGGAGGGACAAATTTGAGCATTGTATTGTAATATCCTTTAATTTATGTAGATTGCATGTTTGTAATAAAAAAACTAAGGCCTAGAATATTGGAAGCCTAGTGCAACATATTATAATTCATTCGTGATTAAGAATCAGTAAAATTCATATTTTTATTTTCCATTTTATTGAGATTTCACTATGTAATTATGTTTTATTTCATTTTTTACTTGGTCATACAATCCTTCACTGGATCCTCCACTCATGACTATATCACGTGGTATCAAATCATACATTTGGAATCATGAGGGGGAGAAGGAGTGTGTTGATATCTAGAAATTTTTAGTTGTGAACATATTGCTAAATTGAGGCAGTCTATAAGAATTTTGATATCAGAGCATCAACTAAGAGGTAGTTGCAAGAAGTGTTTGTAGAGCAGTCACTAAATTATGGTAGTTTATACTAGAATCTAGAGATAGATGCCACCACAAAGTATTTAAGGTGTTACTCATTGTTGGAAGAATGAATTTTTTGTTGAGATGATGAGGGTAATGAAATTTTGATTGGATGTTATGGAAGAAGATAAAAAAGAGGTTTAAACCCTATAAATGATGATGAGAGTGAAAGAGAGGATGTGAAAACTACTAAGAAAGATCTAGAAAACCTAGAGGAAGAAGAAATAAATAAGGCAAAAACCTACATGTTGAAGGCTATTGATAAAATTGGTAAGAGAATATAATTGATACTA
>VDFB02323970.1:0-57304 GCA_007258455.2 Sequoia sempervirens | reverse complement strand
GGGCTGGCTTAACCAGCACACTCTAAGCGTTGACTGGTTAGGTGGCTCGTGTGGGGCCCACTTAAATCCATCCCTCCCCCGTTCACCGTTTCCCTACGCCGTTAACGTTCAATTTGTTGGCGCGCGATTTGAAACTCTTTCTCCCGCCCAGCACCGGTTCATTGTCAAAGTTCCCGCGTTGCAGAAGTTTGGTGATGTCGGTAAAGGGCGAGCTCTGTCGTGGTTTATGTGTGGGAGCTTTGGACCAGCGTATAGCCATCCATCAAAGCGAAAGGGAAGAGGTATTTTTGTCAAAAATTATAGTTTGAAATGCTCTGGTATATGTATGCGAAATGTCGAAGAATAGACAAGGCACGTGAACTTTGTTACAGAACATTCTCTGGGAACGTAAAAAGATTGAAGGATATGCACAAGTTCTGTATTTAAATTTCTCCCAATTAACTAACCATTTTTTAGTGAATTTGGTACTTCCACACATATCATTCTGAACAATCTTTTTCTTTTTACAGTAAACCGTGTTGCTATAGAATTAATCTTCATGATTACTGATTTCAAATTTGCAATAGATCAACTTTCATGAAACACAAGTTGATTCAATATTGAATATGCACTCTAAATTAATTATAAAATCCGGTCCCTCTGGTCATGTGTCCAGCATGTTCTGGAACAATGGAGCTCAAAGGTTTTTATAGTTACACTTCTGGCAGCCTGGCATATGGGCAGAGCTCAATTATCACAGGAACATATGCAAGCCAGTATGTGATGTAGGCAAAATACCCAAAACATTTTCAAAGTCCATGAATTTGTACAAACCCCAGAAAACCCCAAATTTGAAAAATAGCAATCACATTTGAATTTTATTCATAGGGTTTTCTGAATCTGAAAATTAAACAATTTTGGGTAATCTTATAACAAGTTGCATTGGTATAATGCCAAGTTTAGTGGTGTCCATCATCTATTGCTCTTCTGGCACTAGAAGGCTAATCATCATTGCTTTTCTATGTACTTACAATTTATTTGGTAAATCTACAGATAGATTTTGTTGTTCCTCAGAAAATTAGCTCATTTTCTCTATGTACTTGTTTATTTCCAGATGATATTGTCATTTGAATTGCCATTTTCTTTGATCCCACTTTTAAGGTTCACTAGCAGCAAGAAAAAGATGGGTTCCTACAAAAACTCACTTGAGTAAGCTAACATTTTTCAAATTGAGCAAAATATTTATCACCATCATTGCTGAGAGAATCAGATCCAATATTTTGTTTCCTAAAACTTCTGTTTTGATTGCAGAGTGCAGTCGTTGTATGGGTACTGGGATCAGGTATTATATTCATCGATGTCTTCTATCTTAGCACATGTTTTGGCAAGTGGTTGGTGCACAATAATTTTCCCAAGGTGGCTTTGATATTGATAGGAGTAATTCTGTTCCCACTCATGCTTACGCATTGAGTTGCCATAATATATTTGATATTTAGGGAAAAAAATATAGAATATTTTGCAGCACTGGGAGAATTTATGCTCAGAAGTAGCGCCCCTGCATGAGAACTACTAGAGAACCACACATCTTCCGAATTATACAACAGGCACATTCCAAGGGCTGACATGCCCGTTCATTAGCATGCTTATCATAAGCCTTCTGCAAGTGTTTCTGCGTGTTCTTATAAGCCACCTCCACATAGAAGAAATCCATACATATCATTGACTGAACAAGGGAGCTCTTAATATGGGCTGGTTTGATAAGTTATAATGTATTCATCCAAGACATCCAAGATTGCTATAATGGAGTTTACTTTTGTACAAAGGGTATTTAAATCTGAATTATTATTTTTATCTATATAGTGCATTCACAAATAGTAATTGCCATGCAACCCACAAACCTCTAATGAATTGGACATATAAAGTAGGGAACAAAGTCATTCGAAAATGAACCGTAAATTCTGTTTAAGAAGACGGTGGGATGGAGATTTTTGCAAGAATTTTTCAAATGAATATTTAATGTAATTGAATGATTAAAACAAATTAATAATGAATTAAATTTAGATAATATCATTTGTAAAGTGATTAGATGTTATCTGATTCAGTTTAATGGTTGATTGAGCTTATTTTGCTTGCACTATTAAAACAAAAGGTTTACATTTGAAATCAACATAAATAATGAAGAAGATGTGATATATCTAAGCAAGGATTTATCTTATTGTAGACTGTGTTCACATTACATAGTTTGGTCTTGGATTGGGCCATGTGTGATATGGTCTTTGAACTAGACCATACCATGTGGCTTGGTCGTTGATGTGTAATTTATCAACCTTAATGATAAACATAAATTGATGCAAAAGGGGATTATGATGCATATTATTATTATAGAGTTCAAAATTATTAGGTTATAATAGTGTATGAGTATCAAGTAATTGGTGTAGAAGAAAATATTGAGTAATACGTCATGGCACATTTAAATGTAGAGTTTGGAACCTCTAGAACCGTATAGCATATGTACATGGCAATATCAAATATTATGACATGCAACCTCAAATTGAATGCATAATGGCATTGTTCATTTAATTTAAGGAAAAAAATAGGAGTGATGTAATGTGGTAATGATTGCATACATCAATTAATGGCTTTGGGATATTATTTGAATTATTTTTCTAATCTAGACCAATGATGTGTGTAAAGTGTGTGGCCACGTTAATATAAGTTATCATACAAGATGTGATCACATACACATGGTGGCATGATGGCACTGTAATGCCATAGAATTGCACTTAGGGGCAATTCCACATTTTTGCATTTTTGCCTAGCATTTATGACACCTTAGAGAATTAATGACAAAAATCCCATGAGTAAGAATTTCGTGATTTTGACTCCATGCGGATTTTTGGTAGAGCAACAAAAGTCTAATGACACGTTTCCCAAAAATCTAGGCTCTAGATGTCTGCACGACGAACTAGCATCTTGGCAATTTTTTGAGTTTGAAACAGGGAATCTGGAATTTTGACTCTCTCAACACATGTCCTAACAGTTGGATTTCAAATGTAATGGCTCTTTGTCACCCTTTCATGCATTAAAAACCCCTTGCTCTCATTTAGGGTTGGAAGTCATTCATTCAAGCTCTCTTACAACTTGCTCCAGTTTTAAGTTCTCTTCATCCTTGATAGTAGCACTCTCACAAGCAAAGCCATGCCAAACTAAGGTCCCTCCAATAGTAACAACTCTCAAGCAAGCACTCAACGGTGCATCTGTTTTCTCCGGAGAGGGTCTAGGCCCATGGGTAATGCTCTCTCTCTCTCACTTTCCTTTCCTACTTGTTCATTTACTACTTTGTGGTGCGGGTTCTACTCCAGAAGCGGGTTTTGCTTTCACCACACGCTTTGTTTACTTCATTTACACTTCTTTCCAATTTGGCTATCCGTGGAGGTGGGAACACCAAAACGGGGGTCTGACTGAGGCAGGCCCCTATACAGCCCCAACCTTTCCCCCTTGTTCTTCTATGTGTAGGTGCAAAGTGGAGCTTGGAGTGAAGAGTTGAACGTCTAGTAAAAGATAAGCTCTCTATGAGTCCCCTTGTGTTTATTAAAGTTTTGGGCTTCCTATTCGTTTATTTTGCTCAGTACGCCCTAGATTTGAGCTTAGAAGTGAAACTTGGTTCTGTCCGCTTGAGCTCTTGAGCCCTCTATTGCTTAGGATGCTAGCGTGTCTTTTAGACAACAGTGCATCACGCTAGCATCCTAAAAGTGCATTGTTGTCTTTTGGTCAAGAGCTCACTCATCTGAGGCAGAAATCTTAGGGTTTCACTCTCTCGGGATTTGAAGCAACTTTCTCTAAAACACTACTCAAAGTATACTTTTCTGCATTACCTTTGACTTGCTTATGCTAAGGTGTATAAGGGCAGTTCATTCCTTGGTGATCTCTTGAGAACAATTAGACCCATGTGTAGCAAATCCCTCTTATATCATAGGCACATGGGGTGACAATGTGTAATGTTATATTTTGTACACCTAAGAGGGAGGAAGCACTTGAATTATATGATAACGTGTTATAAATGTCCCTAATGGGTAAGTCGAGAAACATGGTTTGTACAAGGCAATGACAAGGGTCATGGAAGGAAAGGAAGGCAAGGGCCTATGATTGTCATGTCCCTTTTCCATGTAACTCATGCAATGGATTGAAATGCCCAAGTCATGACTCCCATGATTGTTGTGATCCCATTTTTCATATAGACTATTCCCCTTCATCTCATAGGTGCAACCTAAGTCCCACATTGACCTTGAGTGCGAAGGAATGGGAAGGCTAATGAGTTTGTGTAAGTGGTTGGAGTGGTATGGTTATCCTTCTCGACATGACTCCCTTCTCATGTTTGCTACTATCTTTATTTCTATCATAGGACACCATAGCCATCTTGATGCAAAGCAAGCAATGACCTACTGGTATGAGAAACCATTTGTTGCAAGGTGTGTGCCCTTGGTCTCCTTTTGTTGTGCAACATAATGCTTAGGTTCATGACATGGCTTAACCACCTCTCGTGGATTCATTAACTCTGGCGATTGTATCAATCATTAACAAGTCAATCTTTTGGTGTAGTGACAACCGTCTATCCAACAATTGGTATCATATCCTGGGTCACAGGTTCGAACCCCTCACTTGTGCTAGGTGGATTGTTGCAAGGGGTGCGCCCTTGGTCTCCTTGTTTTGTGTAGCACAACGCTTGGGTTCGTGACATGGCTTAACCACCTCCCATGGATTTATTAACTCTAGTGGTTGTATTGGGCATTAACAGGTTGATCTTTTGGTGCAATGACAACCATCTATTTAACACCATTCTCACATACCAAACCTAGGATAGAGGCCACTATGGGGATTTTGATGCTCCCTCTAGACATCTTAAGATTGCAAATATGGATGGAAAAGGAATATTCAAGAAAATCACCAAAAAGCCTAATCTAAAATCACAAGGAATAATTATTGTTCTAGCATCTAGGTCAAGAACATAAACTTATAGATTTGGGAGGTCATGGGAGGAAAACCCCAGAGATATACCATTAAAGGATGAAACCCCTTTTTCTAGTCAAGGTGGACTCACATAGAGGGCATGATTGAGCTTTCATGATGGCTGATAATGGCAACAATGAATCCACATGAAACTTCTAGTTGTCATGAGTGTAATTTTTGTACTGTAACTACTATTAAGGAAATAACTAATCATTGCAATACTAGATAACTCTATTCTTCTAAGAGGTATTTTTTAATCAAAATTTGCATGTACTTAGGGTTGGGATTATTTCCAATAACAACCTTCATTGTCATAACAACATTTTGTAAGGGTATCTCAAACCTATTAATAAATATAGATATTTATTGTAACTTATTTTTATTTATAATATTATTTTTCAATTTGATTTTTCCATGTAAATGCACAAATGTAAAGATTGTATTGTGGGCTTATTGTTATCATATAAGTACATTCTATAAATTTTGGGGTGTATTAGAGTCAATTAGTAAGCTAGGGTTTTCTATTGTAGGGTTAAATTAAGGAAGCATAAACTGCATTTCTAGGTTTTTGTAAGGTCATGGTTGTGGGTAACCATTGTTATGCATTTTAGGGTTTGTATATGGTTGTCATTAAATATTTTAAATCTATTAAAATAATTCCCCTAAAATCTAGCATGGGATATTATAGTGGTATTAGAGCTAGTTCTCCTACTAGCTTATGAACCATGGGATTCCTAAAATTCCTAATTTATCTAGCAAAACAAACTCTTTCGGAGCCAATAGTAACCAAAATAAAGGTGATAAAAAACCTCTCCAACCAACTTTCCTGCAATTATAAAGAGATTCTCCTATGATAAAAGCTCTAAGTTCAATGAAGGAAGATATTATTACATGTTATGTACTAAATATAAAACTTCCATGATCAAGGATTCAAGAAGCAATGTCTCTCTTAGATTTCATAAATATGAAGTACTGGATGTATAGCTAGACAAAATACCAAGGTGAATGTATCAAGATTCTAAAGAAAAATCTAGTTCTAGCTAAAGCATCACATAAAGAGGAGATTGTTAGAATCTTTGAAAAGTATTGGGGTAAATCAAGATTTTTAAAGGTTGTAGTACCTTTTGATCTAGGTACTTAGTTTTTGAAAGAGACCTTTATAACTACATAAGGAGCTTGAGAAAATAATAAGAATGCTAGAATTGAAAGAGGTTGTTAAGGAGGAGAATATTGGGCATAGGGAAGAGAATGGGTTCTTGTAGAAAGAATATTATGAAATCCAACACTTCAAAAATCAATCAAAATATACCACACAACATTATAAGAGTCAATGCCTAGAAAAAACTTCATTATAAGGCACCTCCTTCGATCCATCAATAAAATGAGGTCTCTCATATTGCAAAAAGTAAGATAACAACAAAAATGATCTTAAAAGACAAAAAAATCTTCTCATGCAAAGATTCTTGGGAATTGAGCCACAAATGCTAAAGCATGAGAGATAAAATCAGATGAAGAATCAAATAAATTTGATGAAGGTTGAGGAAAGAAGGTGGTGGATACCTTTGAACCACCAGCATTCAACTTTGAAAATAAATGTGACTTCCAAAAGAACAATGATGAAGTCAAGAAAGAGATTGTAACTTGCATAATCCAAAAGAAGAAGAAATGCAAAAACTGGAGCTACCAAAAATTGATATGGAAAAAATTAATAATCAAGAACAAAAATATTCTACCATATAAGTTGAAGGTGAAGGGCCTTTGGTAGAAAAGAGGCACACTAGAAAATTCAAACAAAAAAATGTCTATATTAATGAATTCAAGAAGAAACAAGCATTACATATTTAATGTAAAATATTTTTAATTGAAAATAATCTTCTAAGTTTGAGCCGCCACCCTATAAAATAGAATTTTAAAATCACTATAGTGATAGACATGTAATTGAAGAAAATGTTCCTAAGTCTAGCATTAAAATTCTTAATCACAAAGATGGTTGTATTGACATAAATTTCTCAACTAAAGAAGGTAGGCTATCTAGCTACCCCCACAATTTTAGCTCAAATAAGAGTACAAATCATTGTATTATTTCCATTACTACCAGCATGGAAAACATCCTAAGAAGGTGGAAAGAATGAAATGGATAGCTCAAATTGAAGGGAAGAAAGATACTTTGGTTCAAATCCAAAAGCACGTAGGGATTTGGGATTTTGTAATATTTTGTTCAAACAAAATCTAGTTCAAATGGTAGATCAATTTCTTCAATATTTGTTATGTATTATGGGTTGGGATCTACCCAAGACTTTGAGGTAATTCAAAATTTATTTTAATAAGTTTAGTGTAAATTTTTGATAAGTTCACCAACCTATACACTTGGCCAATAGGAATGTCCAACTTGATCATAGATGAGAATAAAAGGAACATTGTGAATGATGGAAAAATTTAGTGGTTGTAAGGAATAGTAGGTTGTAATGGATCCTAAGTGTGAAGTCATGAGAAGGTTTAAATGGTCAAAGGCATAGATTTAAATCCTTCTTAGTATTAGAATCCATTCTCAAGTCCTTTTCTCTCTATTTTCATAAAGATACATTAGACTTCTCTCTATTTTCATTTCTTTCAACCATTCCTTGCTTCCATTTCACTTCTTATTGAAAATTTAGAGTTATAAATTCCACCCTACCTTGTCACCAAACCTAATCTTCAAACCTCTATGTCCTCACCAATTTTTACCGTCCTCCATGTACCACCTTCCACAAGGAGAACACTATTAACATATGGAAGGTTGACATGGATCCCATAGGCTACCACTTAATAGTACCATTTATCCTAATGCCATTAGAACTTAATCAAATGGATGTCTAGTAGGGTAAGTGATAAGAGATCCAACAACTTCTATTGATGTGGTAGATAAGTAAAAAAGTAGGTTATAGGGGACCCACTTCTACACCTTTAAATATTGTTTCCACACATGAGGATGTCATGGTTGGCTCAATGTGAAAGAAAATATTGACCTACTAGTATAGAAAGTAGTTACCACACACTAGATCAAGGATAGGGGGCATTGTGTGGGTTTTGATGCCCTCTTTAGGAATCTTAAGTTTGCAAAGATAGATGGATAAGACATTTCCATTTGATTGCTTGTACTTGTAGTAATATCTGCAACCATGAAGTGTGAATCTATTTCAGTAGTCAAAACTTTGTACCACAAAAACCATAAACTAAAATCATAGTGAACACCTATTGTTTCAATTTCTAGGTTTGAGAATGAAAACACATGGATTTAGGAGGTCATGGGATGAAAACCCAATAGATCTAGCATTGAAGGATGGAATCCCTTGGTGAGATCTTAGATATGAAACACCTAAGCATAAAGACCTAGATTGGAAATATCCCTCCTCAAAAATGAAATGAAATTTTCAACCATCTTGGTTCTATCAACACTCTCCTTCCTCTACCATCCCATATCTCTTGATACCTCAACTCCTTAATCTTGAAATCCCTTCTTCTCTTTTCCACTCACAAAAGGTGCGACCACTACACCAAAGTATAGAGAAAAAAGCAAGGACAAAGAGTAAATATAACCATAAACATAGTGAAAGTGATGATTTTTTTTACATATGAGGGTATTCCTATATAATATTGCCATGCAATATATTTCCAGTGATCTAAACAATCATACTAATCTTAGCACACATTCCATGTTCATCATACTACCATACAAAAATATATTTTTTTGTCTTATGTGGTGCAATATCCCAAATCCTATATGTTCATAAAAATCATTCCTAGATCATCATTAATTTGTATGTGTTGACCCCTTAATAGGAATACATATGTATGTGTGTATAATATATACATATATTGACACACAGAGACACACACACACACTTATTTACATGTGTGTGTCTATCTCAAAACCTTGAACTCCAATCCCAAAATTTTGCTCATATCCTCAAGCAAACCACTCAGAGAATCAACTCAATCCAAACACTTTGCTTTCTCATACACAAATTTAGATTTACATGAATTCACACACATAATGTATACACATAAAATAAAGGGATTAACCCCATATAAATTAGCATAATTGTATGAGGTCTTTCTTGTTCTCATTACTTTAAAGCATCAAATTGATCTCAATTAGACCATGACCATGATCATAGAAGATACACTTTAAAGATATATCACATAGACATAATTCTAATTGGTTAGAAATTAGTAAAAATCACATATATCTTTATAGATTATGCTCTATTTCCAAATTACCTCATATTCAAAAAAGGGTTAAATCTATTTCTCTAAAATTAATTATCAAGCATAGAGAAACTAATCAACCTCTTATACTAAGTTAAATAGATACACATTATAAATATTACACTATAAGACAATCAAAATGAAATTCTCAAATTAAAGGATAAAAAGGTTACATTCAAAGTTCCACAATTATCTAGAACTGACAATCAACAAGCATAAGGTGTGTAACTAGGAGTGAACTAAATGGTTATGGACATAAATGATACATATAGGGATGGTACTTTATATGATGGAAATCCTTCATTGACTACTCATGATGATATTTTTCCTACATCTCATGATAGTTATATCTCATTTCTTATTCATATTCTTTTGATGTTGCATATCATGAGAATCCTAGAGATATCAGTAAGCATAGTTCATCTTCTTCTCTACATGATGTTATTTTCTATTATGATGATGCTTCAATGGCATCTCATGTATATTCTACTTATAGTCTTTTATGATTCAATATTTTGATATACACTACATAGTGATAATTTTTATCTTAGTAAGGAATTCATCCTTAATGGCTATAATGGTATTGTTGATGCATCTTTACATGTTTTAATTCACTTGCTTTTACATGAATGAAGATATATTTTTAATAAATATATTTACAAGTACTTTTAAAATAGATCATTGATATGGATTGATTCATTTTGTTCTTATTATACATCTTTTCATACTTTATCATGTGCTTTAAATGATATATTTATTGTGAAACCTAACAAACCACATGGTAAAAACCTATTTTTTTTATTACTGATGATACATTTTTTACAATTTATTCTTTTCTTTGATCTTTTTTTTTTCATGTTCTATGCACATGTGGATGATACAAAGGAATCTTTAGTGTACATGTTAACACAACTAAATATGAAAAATATCTTATGTTTCATGTCACATTTTATTTGTTTTCTATGTGTTTCTTTTTTATTCACTCTATGGATTGGGATGTTGCAAAGCTATGAATTAATTTGAAACCACCCTCATTGTTTTGAGCATAATTTATTTTACTTTTTTATTTATTTCATTGGCCTTTTTATTAAACCACGCTTGTTGTGCTCATGGGTGAAAGTACAAAGTTGTGTCACACTTACGAATAAATCAATTTTGTATACAAGGTTCTAACAAAAAAACTTTTAACTAAAATAATTTTAGATGGAACATGTGGAAATATGGCACCAATGTATGATGAAGGATTCCATTTAGAACCATTCCTATTGAAATGGTTTTAGTTGGAACCTTGCATGCAAAATATTATGGCATGTGATGAAGGGTTTCAAGTAGAACTATTCACTATCAATAGGCATGTGGTAGCATGTATAAAATTCATAAATAAGATTGTTAATGATTAAAAAAAAAAGAAAAAAAATTATCTACTAGAGGAGTGAATACTTGATGAGACTATATATCTTTTCATTTATGATATTTATGCTCAACAATAAATATAACATATTTCATGCTAAGCACACTTAAAATTAAACACTTGTTAAAAATAGTTATCAATATCACCTTTTAATCATATTCACTATAATTGCAAGTTCACAAAATGGGAAAAGAATTGAGGAAAAGTGAAATTTTCTTTAAATAATTAGGTTACATATTTAGTTTTATTTTTTAGTAATTAAATAATGATGTTAATTTATTTTATTAAAAATGAAAATGCTACATTTCACTATTTTACATCATTTCAAAATTTAAAATGTATATGTAAGTTTTAAACATTTCAAGTTAAAAGGATTGATCAATGTTTTCTATATTATTTATAAAAGTGTGACACATTACTAAATTTTCACAATTCTCCCTTTTCTCATATCTCTATTATCTTTTTATATTTGTTGCCCTATTACTATTCTATACTTGCTTTTATTTTTATTTCGCCTTCTATAGTTACATCTTTTATCCTTGACTATACTTTGTGTTGGGTCTTGTTTAGTTGTGTGTTCCATCTCTCGTTCATCTATAGAATTTGTCATTCTTTCTCCCAACTTGGGTCATTATCTTCATGACACCTCCCTTCCCCTCTTTGAAAAAGTATATACATCAGTATATCGTCACACTTTTATGATGCTACATTTCTATAATACTCTCTCATGTACCTTTTCACAATGATATCTATTTGACATTATTATTATGATCTCTATAAAATGTGAGATTATTATAATTATATTTTTATTTCATGCTCTATTTCATAACATGTTAAATGATACAATCTTGCACTAACATAATTTGAACTTATATTCTTATAATTTGCATGGCATGTAGTACATTAGATATCACTAGGGGAGAGGACCCAGTAGTTGAGCACCCTAACTTTGCGCTTCTCAAAATCCTACGTGGAAATTTCAAATCAGTCCTAATTTTTTGAAGTTGCTTACTTCGCAAGTCCCCTACTTATAACTAAGGTTTTAGGGCCACATCATCAAATATGATGCCACATCAACATGCTTTTTGTCAAAGTGTCCAAAAATGCCCCAAAAAGAGTGAGACCGATACTTGTCAATCTACATCATGTTTTATTGGGCGTTGATGTGGCATCACATGATTGGTTGTTTTTTAGATCTAAGGAATACATTTCATTTAATTATGGGTAGTCATCATCAACACTAATAACTTTAAAGTCAAAACTATTGGTACAATATTGTTAAAAATATTGGACATTTTATAAACAAATGTTATCACAACTATTAGAACATGCTACTCAAGTACTGAATCTTTTCTCCTATTTGTTCTTTATCCTCACACCTAAATGCTTCTTAATACTTAATATATGGTATCTCGTGACACATTATTTTACAACTTACATGATTCAATATATGTTACATATCACATGTCTAATAAATTTAGATTATATCTGTTTTCTCCTCTCCTGAAATCAATTGTCACTTAAATTATGAAATCCATTTTAGGGGCACATATTATATCACTAATACTTTTTATAATTTTCATTGCAATGGATCTCCAACAGTCCTACACCGTGCATGTTATAATGGCCCATTAGATGTCCTACATTGTTCTTGTCTTTCTTTACGTTTTTGCAGACACCATAAACTGTTCTAAACCGTAGGCAGGATGGATGTGGGCGAAGGTTGTGGAATTTCAGCCTAATGAATCTGTTTAAAATTTTCTAAACCTGTTCAACAAATCCAATTTATGCATGCTCCTCAGCCATGGCTTTCACGAGATGGTATCTTTTGAGACGTTCCATCAAACAGTTCATGTGTTTTGTGTATTATTCGGCATTTTGCATAAATTTCTCAGAAAATTTCCAATCTAGATTTCTAACAAAAGTTCCTCTTCCCTTTCACTTTGATGAATGGCCATACGCTTATCTCAAGCGAGACGTGAGCTGTGAGGATACTGCGAAGGGCGTGAAATTTGGCTTTATACTCGCCAGATGCGGATTTAAGTGGGCCCTACATCAGCCACCTAAGGGGTCAACGCTTAGAGTGTGTTGGTTAAGCAACGCTTAGAGTGTGTTGGTTAAGCCCAGCCTGAAGAGCAGTATATGAATGCAACTCTTACGCGACCGGTCTATTAAAAAGGTTTGCTCTAGGGATGTGCAAACCTATTATACAATACTCGTGGTCACCCAACTGTTATATATAGACCATCCCGAATTGAGTTGAACGATAGAAAATATGGGTAGAGCAATGTGGCAGAGTATTATGTATGGTTATAGAGAACCGACCTGTCTACTTTTATATTGTCACGATAACATTGAGGAATAGACTAGATTTTGATCACTTTTACCATAACTTGGGCTTCCACCATACTGTGGACTGCAACTTCAAAGTCGACCATTATAGTCTACTCTATTTAAACGTAGATTAATGTCATCTGTAAACTACCAGATCCTCTACACAGCAAATATCGTGTCAAACGTGAAAGGATGCTATGCTTAACAGACATGATCCTTGACACAAGAAGTCTCGACCTTCAGGATTATGTTTTTTCAATGAGAGTCCATTATTCTATACATTCTTGTACAAATATTTGGATGGAAGAAACTGTAAAGGCTTCATAGTTAACAGTGGTCTAAGAAGACATCAATGATTATATGATACATATAATAGAATCTGAATAGGAAGTGATCTAGAATGATTTATATATGCATCCTAAAGAGGAAAGAGATTTCAATAGTGTGAAGGATAGACTTAAGTTTAGAATTAAGATTAAATAATTTATATTTTTTATAATATTAATAAATTATTATTATTATAAAAAAAATTTATAGGTTTATAAATCAAGAATATGAATATATATATAGAGAGTGAGTGATTTTTATTAATAAGTTATGAATATTCTATTTTAAGTGAGTCTATGTATAAATATGAATTTTTTCAAAGAAATGTTAATTCTTGAATATGAATATGAACATGAACATTAACACATGTAGATGATTTAAGGATTTCCAACAATGCCAATAAAATCAGACCTCCTTATAGAATTAAGTCTTATGACTCAAAGGTTACAACAAGTGTATAAGGAGAATGTTAAAGATTGGTTAATATGAAATTTTAAAAAGTAAATAGAATTCAAAGATAGGAAGACAAAATCATTAGGTTTTGATATCAAATGTGATGTCACTTTTTCTCTTAAAGTTGTTTACATATTAGCAAAGGATTTATTGATTAAATATTAGAGTTAAGATAATTTACAAGATGTCATGACTTAAAATGATGTGTAAACTACAATATGTCACTCATTTAGCACTTTATCCCTTAACCTAGCGATATACACATATGCTTATTTTTTACCTAATCAATGGTCTTCCATTCTTAATTTAATATATAAATGATAACATGTTCCTATAAGAAAAACTAATTATTCATGTGAATGACTCCTTTTTAAAAATGCATGTGACCTACTACACCTCCATTCCAAAATGGATAATTGTCTCAAACCATTTTGAGTTATAATACTAATGTTAGAACGACTCAAATTAGGCATTTGATTTACTTACTACAACATGATTCCAATCCCACTGGGTAACCCTACGCTTATCGTTTCCACAAAAAATGTGCCCACATTGCATTTACACTCATAAGAATCTATAAATTGAAAAAAAAATTAAAAAATCCTAAACTCCATGTCAGCCAAAATTTCTTATAGTAGTTTATTTATTCATTAATTTATTGTCTATAATTTAAGGCCGCCAAATCAAGGTGACTACACTATACAAAAGGGTGGGCATAATGAGGAGGAAAAGAAAAAATAGGTTCATCTCATAGTGTGATGGTTAAGTGGTGGCATTGTTGTCATTGCCCTCAGAGTTCAAAACTAAGAGGAAAAGAATTAACGGACATAGATACCAATATAGAGCTTTTCACATTCCATTTATTATCATGAGAGATGGGTTCTTGTGAACCACTACTTGTGAAGTATGGGTCAATGAGTTTGACTCATAAAACCACACGGTTGAATCCAAATAACAATCTCACTGTGGAAAATACCTCCTACTTATACCAAAAGATATTAAAGTGCAGTCACATGAAAGAATGTCGTAATCTGTAGATGAATCTTCCATAATCATGGCATATGAAGGGAACATGATCATTCACGATTACACGAATCTGGAGGACGATTTTTGTGAAGTATCATGCAATTTTCATTTCTCTACCCAGCCATTCGAGGAATGATCAGAAAGAATTTGCAAGAAAACTTATGTACGTTGGTCACAATTTGGACCATACATAGACAGGAGGTTAATTTGAAAAATAAAGGAGGTTCAATGAGAAGGGGTGTGGGCCTTCTATCTTGTAAATGAGATTGATTCCAAGGGATTCAACACTATCCAGATTATATTTTGGTTGAGCCATCATCAACTTGATCAATAGGAGACGATCTGCTCATTGATCATGTTGCATATATATGGGAAACCACTAGAGACTGTAATTTTGTGCATTCTAAGGTGTAATCGTGGTCAATGCTTCTATCGATTCTTTCCTTACTAGTATCAATTTTAGCAGATGGAAGTCATGACACAAGTGAAAATTTCCATCTCAGCACCTATGTCGTTGAACAAGGACTCAATTATGTTCATATTTTATAGACCAGTCTATGTATGCAACTCTTGCACGACCGGTCTATTAAAAAGGTTTCCACTACAGATGTGCAGACCTGTTATACCATACGTATGGTCACCCAACTGTTAAATAGACTATCCCGAATGGAGTTGTACGATACAAAATATGGGTAGAGCCGTGTGTCAGAGTATTGTGTGTGGTTATAGAGAACCGACCTTTCTACTTTAATATAGTCACGATAACGTTGAGGAATAGACTACATTTTGATCACTCTCACCATAACTTGGACTTTGACCATACTGTGGACTGCAACTCAAAGTCTACCATCATAGTCTACTCTATTTAAACTTAGATTAATCTCATCTTTAAAGTGCCAGATCCTCTATAGCAAATATTGTGTCAACACATGAAAGGATGCCATGCTTAAGAGACATGACACAAAAAGTCTCAACCTTTAGAATTATGTTTTTTCAATGAGAGTCCATTTTTCTATGTACTCTTTGTACAAATATTTGGATGCAAGAAAGTGTAAATGCTTCATAGTTAACAGTGGTCTAAGAAGACATCAATGACCATATGATACGTATAATAAAATCTGAATAGGAGTGATCTAGAATGATTTATATATGTATCTTAAAAGAAAAAGATTTGAATAGTGTGAAGGATAGACTTAAATTAAAATTAAGGTTAAATGATTTATATATTTTTTCAATATTAATAAATTATTATAATTAAAAAAATTATATGTTTATAGATTAAAGAGAAAGATTAATAAGTTATAGATATTGTATTTTAAGTGAGTCTATGTATAAATAGGAATTTTCTCAAAGAAATGTTAATTCTTGAATATGAATATGAACACACATAGATGATCTAAGGATTTTCAATAATTTCAATAAAATTAGGTCTCATAGAATATGACTCAAAGGTTAGGACAAGTCTATAATGTTAGAACTATACAAGGAGAATTTTAATGATTGGTTAATATGAGATTTTGAAAAGTAAATAAAATTTCAAAGATAGGAAGGTTGGATTATTAGGCTCTAATACCAAATGTAATGTTACTTTTCCTCTTAAAGTTGTTTGAGTATTAGCAACAGATTTTATAGATTAAATATTAGAGTTAAGATAATTTAAAAGATGTCACTTCTTAAAATGATGTACAAACTAAAATATGTATGAATTAGACAAGAATTCTAAAGTAAATAATTAACATAGTAAATTGAATAACACATTCATGGAATCCACATAGGTTAATATCAGAATCATAATATTCTAATATTTTTTAATTTTATGCATCAATAATCTGATGACAAAAAAATCTACAATATTTATAAGCAATAATAAATAAATCAATCAATCAAACATTTAAAACAATGACTACCAATAGAATTGGATAAAACATATCTGTAATTCTTCAGAGACTGCTATCGGACACTCAGAAAAATGGTTATAGATCCAGACTCTCCATGACAAGAAAGTACCCCAAAGAACCAGTTCTCACACAAAATCCAACTTACATTGCCTGGTGGTTTTAAGTTTGAACACTTATTCAGTGTTTATAAAGTTAGAAGATTATAGAGGAACGATTGTAATCCTCATCCCTTTAATTACCTTTACTATCCTGTCTTTGCTATTTTAATTGCTTTTGTTCGGTACCCATGCTGGCTTTAAGTTGCATGGCATTTCTTAATGGATAATAAAAAGATAAGGTTCATGAATATGTCTTAATCACTGATGTTGCAGGGATATGGCCAGAATCTCAAAGTTTCAATGACATGGCACCGATACCATCCCGTTTGAAGGAAATATGTCAGGAAGGAGAGTTGTTTAATTCATTGAATTGCAACAGATCTGCTGCATATCTTAGGCATCTCATTATTCAGCAAGTCCAATGTATAAGGGGTGAAATTTATTCTGTGGATCTTGTAATTTTCCAAATTATGGCCAGGATTAGCTTCAAATATTAGTGGAAATGGTATAATTTTTTTTACATACCTCAATGTCATTTGGGCCAAGCTTCAGAAATTCACATTTAGATGAATTTTACCCAGAACTCTGGATTTATCCTGTAACAGTTTTATTCCTCTCTTCTTCTAAGATGTCAAATTTCTGTCCTAATACATCCATTATTGACTAGAGCATATGGTTCAGGAAGACCATTGGTGCACGCTGGTATATTAAAGCATACGAGGCTGAATTTGGGCCACTAAATAGGAGCAGTGTAAGAGAGTTTTTATCACCCCGTGATGCATTAGGTCATGGAACTCATACTTCTTCAACAGCAGCAGGTAATTTTGTAGATACTGTGAGCTTTCTAGGGCTTGCTCCAGGATCTGCAAGGGGGGGTGCCCCTGGAGCTCGCATTGCAGCATACAAATTATGCTGGGCGACTGGTGATTGCAGTTCAGCTGACATACTTGCTGCATTTGATGATGTAATTCATATGGTGTGGATGTAATCTCTGTGTCTCTTGGATCGCTACCTCCACTTGATGCTTATTTCGATGACCCCATAGCTATTAGGTCATTTCATGCTCTGGAAAAAGGAATTGTTGTGGTTTGCTCAGCTGGAAACTCTGGACCTTACTCGGATACAGTTACAAACACAGCTCCCTGGCTGATCACAGTAGCAGCCAGCACAATTGATAGAAGTTTCCCTACTGCATTCACTCTTGGATACATTCAAGGTTAAACACCCATTCTTTTCCATTTACCAAGTTGTGTAAGAAGCTAGCTATAGTTGACTCATTCTGATTTAGTAAGTTAAAATTTAATGGCATTACTACAAGCATAATTTCTCGTACAGGGCCAAGCATTGTATACTGAAAAGCATATGGGGAAATCCTATAGTCTTGTGTAAGAAGCTACCTATATTTTCATCATTTGAAGAGTATGAGAATGACACCTAATTTTGATCTCTAATGTTAAAAATGAATTCCTAGGATATTATGATTATATACCAAAATTTCTATGTTGGTCCATAGTGAAGTGACAACTATCAAGAACAGATATCAATGAAGACTTCTAGGACTATAAATTGAGAACCTAAAGAGGCCAAAATAATTTAATAGATGTACAATATAGGCTTATAACCCAAAATAATAGCTCAACCCAAAAATAGAAATACCAAGCTATTAAGATGAGCAATGAGGCCAACAATAAGAAAATTAAATCATAGGTTTTTTATTCCATCCAAAATTATGGTGGAAATTTACAAAGAAGCAACACTACCCCAATTAGATGTAAGATTAGAGATGAACAATAAAAGTTACATATAAAATCTAAAGTGAAAACCCTAGGAGTATAGCATAAGTTGGCTTCACTGAAATATATAAGAATAAATTACACTCTACCAAATCATCTAGGCTAATCAATCTTAAATAAGAAAATTAATTAGTAATTAATCTATATGAATGGATTGGTATTGATAGTTGAAATTACTAAATTTAAACAAATCAAGTATGACACTTAGCTTGACATTTGATGATGCAAATATGTTAGAATATATAACAAAATTTAAGGTTTTTTCTATTTTAGTACTAATACAAATCAATATTTTTGAACTTACAAAATGAACATACATTTCTTCTGTGTTCGCCCACACAAGTGAAAGCCTAATCTTTATGAGTGTAGATTTGTATGGATACCTATACATGATCTATAGCTTATATAATCAATATTGTAGAATGAAAATTAAATGAATTTTCTCCCCTTACATTGGTGTCTAAATTTTTGTAAGGACTAATGGTATTTACAAACATCTTTGAACAATTTATTGAATTATGAAGGTCATGTTTTCCTCAAGTAGATGTGTAGTTGGATCAATTCAATGTTAAGGAACTGAGTTCAAGGATAAGAAGTAACTATATAATGGAGCTAGAATAATACATGTTGATGTAATAATCTAATAATTCTCTATGATAAGCACTATCTAATGCTCTTCAATAACTTCTAGGTTGTCTAGGTTGTACATTGTTTCTAAATGAATGAATTAATCTATTTAAATACAATAATATATCACATAAAATCAACACAAACATATTAATTTGGCTGACAATAAATAGTGAATTTATGTTAGCAAGGTGTAATTTTGAATTTAACCTTTTAAATAATAATGTTTAGAAATTATTTAGAACTATACATATAGATTTGATCCACATCACATCAACACTTGTGGATCTAATTTAGAGTGGCAAATGAAGCATTAATAGTTAAAATGAATGGTAATAGAATTAGGATATAATAATGTGGTCAACAAAATTCATGTAAGAATATACCACTTTTGAATGTCTTATTATGTTTATAATCCTATCATCAAAACTAGTCTAAAATATAAAGGAAAATCACATAGAGATACAATATCAATAATTACACCAATAAATAAATGATACAAATAAAAATTATAGTTATATCTTAAATCAAACCCACTTCTCATATATATATTTCATGTTTAAAACATAGAAATCAAATCCTAAAAGAAATATTGTTCTATTTTTTTTTTTTTTAAATCTACAAATGAACCAAATTCACACAATTAAAAATTTCATTTAAAACCTTGTTACTCTTTTATATATAATAACTTGATACAAAATTTACCAAATAATTCATATCATATCATTAAAGATCATAATATTGACTTATATACATAAAATATTGAATGATTCCAATATTTTTTAGTGGAATATAATGCCTAAGGTTTAAAGCTTTATTAAATGTATATTCCTATTTATTATTATTTGCTCATGTTCTTGTTCTTATTCGTACTTACTATTTAGCAACTTCTATAAGTACTTGATAGAAAGGTAATTCAATGATACTATAACTCTTAAACCCTGCTTTATAAAACAAGTCTTTAAATTCATCCTCTATTCTCTCCTTTCCACCTATGGTAATGGCCATCATTAACATATCAGACAATAGTCCCACTTGCCTTTTGGTCTCTTCTTCATTTTCAATGACTGCATCAACAACTAACACCTTCCCATCCTCTGGTATAGCCTCATAACTATTCTTTAAGATTTTCAAACAAAACTCATCATTCCAATCATGCAAAATCCTCTGTAAATACACTAACAAAAATACCTCAAAAAATTATTATCTAAAAAATAATTTTCATTTGAATAAAATATATTTTTTTAAATACCTTCATGAGAATCACATCTGCTAGTGGAATTTTCTTAAACATGTCACCCTCCACATGCTCTACTCCTGAAATTTTAAATCTCTATGAGAAAAAAATTAGAGTATACTTTTAAACTTCATAATATTTAGCACATTAATATTGTTTGAATTATTGTAAGCTCTCTGAAGCAGAAGGTTCTCAAAATACAAAGAATCAACCTAAAAATACAAATTTACAATAGCTAAGATCTGCATGCAGATTATAAACTAATTTTATAAACTTGTAGATCAGCAAAATCTTCATCTATGCAATTTAGAGATGGAAATGGTTACTTACCTTGGTTAAAGGACATAATAACCTAGCCAAAATAACCTTGGACAGAATAACCCAATCACAATAATCCAAGGACAAAATAACCCAAGGTCATAATAACCCAAGCCAAAATAACCCCGTGGTCAGAATGACCCATTGACAGAATATCCCTTAAGAATATAGAGAAAGGAAAACAAATTTTATAAATTACATGGGTTATTCTGTCTATGGGTTATTTTGACCACAAGTTATTTTGTCCATGGATTATTATGAACCTGGATTATTATGACAGGGTTATTGTGTCCACGGTTATTATGGCTAGGTTATTATGTCATGGTACGACTTACCTTTTATAGGAGCAGCAGTCTGTATAACATGAGGAAGGTCGAAATTGATTCCATGAATATGCGGATACTCCTCCTCCAACGTCCACCACACTCTTGAAGCTCTTAAACCCATCATACACCTTCAGCGCAAAAGAAATTATAGAGCTTGTCTGAGCACTCATGGCCAAGTTGAGCATCCTATTTGCTTCAGGATTACAGCTGACGTACTCGAAAATGTTCATGCCATTGGCTTTGATGAATGCATCGCCGCCATCTATGACAGAATCATGGAGATACCCATAAGCATCTATTATAGATTTTAGATTTAAGAACAACAGAGTCGGTGCACAGGATTGTTGGGGGTCAACATTTGACAGCAACTTAGAGAGGCCGGTTGGGCCATATTTGAACTGGGGACTGCCATTATTGTCTACTGTGGTCTCTTCGGTAAAGACACCAATGGAAACAAGAATCCTCATGATTCTAAAGAGGTAGCCTATGTGGGCAGGTTTTTTGGTGGAAGCAGAAATATGGGAAGCAATTTCCTCCACACTCAGGTGATTTTCACTACCATGGATGGCAATAATGTCAGGAATGTTAAGCAAAACAGCAGCTTGAAGGGCCATGGGCTTGGCTGTTGAAAAACATATTTCATAGAGTTGGAGATGTGCTTCCGTGGAAGACTCTGAGGAAGCCATATTTGTCTGATCAATTACAAACTTGCCAATTTACAGAAAATCATAGACTTAGAGACGTGAAACAATTGAGATATTTTGGTCACAGTTAAATTATTCCTTCGATCTTGTTCTCTCTTGCCTTGACTAAACGTAGCAAAAACTGTACTGCTTTGTGCTATTTTTTCTTCTTTGTGATAATAAGTCAATCCACACCAACCGTATGCCACCATATTTTGGTAGTTAGGAATATTGATATTGGATTTTATATTATAAAATATATAATAATTTCTAAATGATAATGATTGATTTCTAGATTAAGTTGAATTTTACAATATAAAATAAGTGTCACTAGTGGCTAGTACTTGTTTTTATAGTATTATAATTATTGTTTTCTAAATTTGATAAAAATTAAATGCAAGTTTTGTTAATTATAGTGTTTTAGTATTGTTAATTAGTTATTATCCTAACTCTAACTCACACCCTAACTCTAGTTCTATTACCTAACTCTATCCTTACTCTAATTCTAACCCTAACAATAAATTATAAACCGTTATCCTAATCCTAGACCTATTTCTAACTCAACTATAGTCGTAACACTATTCATAACTACAAACCTAATTTTATTCATTAACTTTTAAATAAATAATATATTTAATAAATATTATATTACGAATTATTATATATTAAATAAATTTTATAAATAAAATAAATATAATATATACTAAAAATAATTAAAAGTTAGATATTACATGTTTCTCTTATTATTAATACAAAATTGTTATATATTAAAATAATTATTTATTACAGGTTATTTATTTTTAATTATATATATAATAAAATATTAATATATAAATATTAAAAAATAAAATATATTATATTAAATTATTATTGGCAGTAAACAAACTAAATCTCTTCATTCAAATTAATAATTGTATAATATTAACAAAAGGGTATGATTTTTCCAAAGTCCATGAATGATAGAGCAAACACTTAATCTTTCATTCAAATCAATAATTGTTAAATATTAACGAAGAGTATTATTTTTCCAAAGTCCATGAATGATTGAGTAAACAGTTAAGTGAGGAAGAGAGGAGATTGGAAAACGAAGTAAAAGTGAAATTAGACAAAAATAAATAAATAAATGCATCAAAAATGTTAAAGTTAAATGTTTCAAACAATGAATAAATAACTCTAAAAAGGTTAAGGTTAAATGTTTCAAACAATATACTACAACTTAAAACAAAAATAATTTAACCAAAAAATATATATATATATATTTATAAAATATAAATTGAAAAAATAAATAAATGATTCAATTAAAATAAAAAAAATGGTTAAAATACAAAAGGTTATAATATAATTATAATATATATTAATATAAATAGATAAAATCATAATTTATATAGCATATATACAAATATATATTAAGGATAACCTAAAAAAAAACCTATAATATATATTAATAAAAATATATAATATAAATTAATATATTACCAAAACAATATGGTTGACTTATTTATCTACAAAATATTACCTCCAATAATATAATTTATATATATAATATAAATAAATATAATTTATATAAATTCTACATTAATATAGGTTATATATATATAGATAGATATAAATTAATATTACCTACATTAAAATAGGGTTATGTATTTACGTCAAGAGGCCTAACCTACAACACGCGCGAGCACTGTGTTAAAAAAATGTTGAAGTGTGGAGCACCATGTTAAAAAAAAATGTTAACTTAAAAAAATTAAGAGCTCACAATTAAAAAAAAATATTAAATATGATATCTTTTCAAACAGTCATAACTTTTTGAACTAATATAAATGACAAGTTAAAAAAATGAATGTGTTGATTAAAAATAAATTATAAACATAAACATAAATTAATGTCTCTATATGCAGCATTAAGGTAAATTAAGGTAAATTCAATGTGAAAAAAGGTAAATTTATAATGTGAACTCATAAAATTATATAGTACTTGATATGATACGGTAAATTTTGACAGGTAAAAGAAAATGTGAAAAAGGTAAATTTATAATGTGAACTCATAAAATTGGCATCATATCATATAATGTGAACTCAATGAATTAATTGATAAATTTAAAAACTAAACTCTTCAAATTAAGTAAATTTTAATAAAGTTTTTTTTAATCTTTTTAATAAATTTACACTTTTTCTTATATAAGAATCAAATTTCATATATAAGAGTTATAAATATTTGTAGTTTATTTTTTATTTTTTTGATTTTCTTTAAAATAGTTTGTAAAAGTTTGAATTATTATTTTGTTATTTCAATCAAACTTAATAGTTATTTTCTAATCTACATTTGAGTTTCTTATAATGTTATGTATGAAAGTTTGTAAAATTTTAATTGTTAAGTAAATATTTTTCTTATAAGGTTGTTTGAGAGTTGAATAGTTAGAGGAGTTAAAAATTAAAATTAAAAGTGAATATTACTATGATATGGTACATGTAGAAAATAAAAAAATATCACTACTTTAAAAATAATAATGGCCAAGGCAATATGTATTTATGTTTTTTTAACAATGTCTTTTTATATTGTATTTGGTTGATAAAATTATTTATATACCTATGAACCATTAAATTACATCATTAAGTGTCTTTACGAATTCTTAACAATTTTATAGATTTAATATTTTTTATTAAAATTTGTAAGATGCATCGTCGTCCAAGGACAAGTTTTCAAAATGAAGAGCAACGAAGAGAACATCAAAGAGAATATGCTCAAAATTATATGAGACAACGACGTGAACAAATGGATAATGCACAAAGAGAGGAAGTAAGGAGTTTTACAACTGAAGAGCAACAAAGAGAACAAAGGAGAGAATATGCTTGAAACTATATGAGACAACAACATGAATAAACGACTGATATACAAAGATAAGAAGAAAGGGTTCGTCAAAACCAAAATGATAGAGAAAGAAGCATTAAACGTAGGGAAGATATGACAATGGAAGAGATTGAAGCATAAATGAGACAACATGCAGATAGAATGATAAGACATTGTTCACGAATTCAAAGAGCTATGCATTCTGATCAATCAAGAATGAGATAAGAAAGACAACAAATACAAGTGTGCAATCATCAATCAGTTGAAAGAAATTGTCAATCTCATGAGAAAATGATTAAAATAATTTAAATAATTAATTGGTAAGAATTTAAAAAATCCAAATAATTGACAAGTGGAAAAAGTTTCCTAACCTGGTGAGGGAAATTTATAGGCCCACCCCAAATGTGTCCACTTAAAATTATGAGCTAAAAGTAGGTGTTCCTATTTACCAAGAAATTTTTTTAATTAGTTCTACATTTTTTTGGCCTAAGGGGAATCCCCTACTCCATAAAAATAGTTCTTGAATCCCCTCCATGGGATTGTAACCTTAGGAGTATGTATAGTGACCTTGCTTTTTTATTTGGATCCTAAAAATGATGTATATTTCTCCAATATCTATGTAGAAGTGGGAAAATGTCGTGAGGTTCAAACGATAAGGAGTCCAATGAAAGATAAAATAATTTAAAAGATTCATAGATGTATTTGGATTGAAGGCCACAATATGGTAAATGCATTTTTTGTAGGAGACTGGTCATAAGTAGACACATGAGATCTATGTAAAGTAGTAGGGTATTTTCCAAAATTTAAGACATTTACTCAATGATGTGGAAAAGGAGGAAAATTAATTATTTTTCTACCACTATAGTGAAAAGTTGGCAATTTATTTTGGTTTGTTAGACATTCCCTTCAAGAACAACTATTCGAGTTGTAAAAAACATTTGAGTATTTTTTGATTGCCACACTACAATGAAATTAATCTCCATAATTGTTGCAAGAGAAATTGTTGTGAAAGATGCGAATTGTTTCCATAGTTTTAAATGGAGAATGTTTTTTTGGAGATTTTTGGTGAAGCTAAATGAAGTAATATGAAAAATAGGCTCTCACTATAATAATGTGCATTGTGTCACTTAAGGAACAAGGTTTTATTTTTTAGTTTCTAGTAACTTCTTTTCCTTTTCTTTTTTTGTTTTGAAAATTTAGGATTATAGACTATGATATTGGCTTCATAAAACTGTATGCATAGGGTGCAATGTAGATCACTACTTATATATGCTATTGGGGTATCTATCAAACATTAATTTAATGATAACATGGATAGTTAATAGAGTTTTTTTTAATATAATCAACATATATATAATATGAAAAGTTAGAGGAGGAGGTGGAGAACAACTAAAAACTAAAGGGTGAGGAACACTTCAAGTAAATGGAAAGATGCCTGACTAGTAGGAAATGGGAGAGAGGTGCTCACAATTACTCAAGTGTCATTTTCTATATCTCTTTTGTTTGGATTAATTATGTTATATTTTCTCTATGTTAGGTTAACCATTTCATTACAATAATATTATGGGTCCCTTCAAACAATGATATACATTTCTATTGATCCATTTAAGAAATTGACAAGTTTCTATGTGTTCCATATAGTAACAAGATACCCAAGTTGTGACATGAATTTCAATTGGCCCCACTTTGTCTTTCGATGGATCATCAATGGAAAAATGCATGAGGAGGTGGTATTGTACTTAACACTCTATAAACCATTAAATCAAAGATCTAATAGCTCGTGGGAGTTAAGATAACTCCTAAGAAGTTCAATGCTTATGGGTGCTCATTGAACATTTGATGTATATGATCTATGGTTCTATTCATTTGATGAGACAAGCCTACATGATGATAATTTATGGCTTTGATACCCATGAGTTCCCCAATTTAAAATCTCTTCAAAATTGGCCTTCATTCTTTAAAATAAATAGTCAAAAAGGACTACACAAACAAAAAAATCTAAAGAATGTGTAGGCTCAATCAAGGATTTGATTTATTATCAATGAAATGTCAATATCTTGGTAGGGGATTTATAGGTAAATTTAACTTATTATATTTGAGCTCCTAATGAAGTAGGGATAGGAATAAGGTAAAATATAACCTTAAGGATGTAAGTGGTCATGCCACAATTATGGCTTCCGCCCTCCGAAGTTGAAAAAGGTAGTTGTTTTAGGTGATAGCCAACATAAGTCAAGATTGAACTTCCCATATCAATTTCAAACACTTAGAATCAACTTTATGTTAATCCTCAAAAGCAATCTATATCTAGTTGTAACCAAAAAATACATGCATGATAAATACAATTGCATATCATGAGTCTAATGATCATGTTGATGTTGATGATAGGTAGGGAAAGCATTATTTAGACAAGAAATGTTTAGATCTTTAAAATCAATACATATGTGAGTTCCCTTTGATTTCTTTCTTATAGGGATGATATTACCAATACACTCTAGATAGTTTATGGGTTGGATGAAGCATATCTCTAGTAGTTTCTAAAGTTTTTCTTTGACCAAGAGAGTAATTTGGGGATGGATATTCCTAATATTTTTTTTTTTACTAGTTTGGAATCAAGATGTACCATAAGGTGATGAATTATTAGAGGTAGATAAAAGCCAAGCATATCTACATATGACCGAGCAAAGATGTTAGTATAATTTTAGAGGATAGAAGTGATAGAACACTTTTCTTATTTAATGGGTTATAGGGTTGCTACAATATAAGTGATCTCTGAATTATCTAGAGCCCAAATATTAAGCCCATGTGTGTCTTCAACTAGAATTATTGACTAATATTTTCATTGCAAATATGTTGCTAGTAGATCAACTTCCTCAATGATTCATGCCTCAATTTTTTTTTATAAATTTAAAATCCTTTATTGTGATATGCTATAAGGATATTATTGTAGATCTCCTTGAATTTAATGATATCCTCATCATTCTAAAATGTATCTAAACTTGGTCATTTTATAATGACTCGGTGCAAGATCATAACTCACTCTTCACCATCACTTTGAAAGTTATTAAATTTATTGTAAGCTTGAACTAATGACAAATATACCTCTAATGGAGATTCATTTCATTCTCTAATTTGCATACCTCATTGTAACACAAGGGTTCTATGTTGCCACTAGGTGATGAAACCTAAATTAGGCCCACCAAAAAGAAACTAAAATAAAAGGACTAACTACTTGCAACATGAGGGAATAGTATACATGGCCTTATCCTTTTTGGGGGAAACAAAAATTATTAAAGGGATGAATTTTATTTCTAAGTTCACCTTATCGTGTAAGGGAAGGGAATGGGTATTTACAGGATCATGATGGGCCAAAAAGTGGTGATATGATGGGTATGTGTAGGATAGGTGGCTAACGACTTTTTTTTAACCCAAAATTGATGAAACGAAAAGGGTTTTTAAAGGAGATTCTCAGCTTCCCACCAATATAAATTATGCTTTATTTTGAATTTAATAACTAATTATTATTCATTTTCTATTTGAATTACGACTAAAGTCTTGATTGATAGTCTCATTGAAAAACATATATAGTTTTCAAATGGTATCACATTTTTTGAATCTAAAACATGTCACATTCTATGCTTCACATACTATAGGATTAAAAAAAAAGTTTTAATTTCATGAATTTTTGACCAAGTTAAGGTGGTTAGACATACGAGTTTTATATTTTTTAAAAGTTGTAATAAAAAATTCATAATTAATTATTTACTTGGAAAAAATTACAAAAAAATGCAAAACATCGAACATGATTCCTCTACTTATATCTAAAATCTTATAAAAAATATTATCATTTTATTGTGGTTAGGTGGTCAAACAGATACCTACTTTTTTTTCCCTAAATTTAAGTACTACATAGAAATTTCAAATTTTCACCAAATAGATTTTTTATTTTTAAACAAACCTAGTAGTTTAGAAACTAGATTCAATTTGCTACAGATTCTATTCTTACATATTTTGAAATAATATAGATAACTTATTCAAATTTTTAAGTCAAGTTTCCTAACTCTGATTTTTCTAAATTTTTCACCACTTAAGGGCTTGATTTTTCCACGACGATCCTGCACATACCCAAATACACACCCTTATCTCATACAAAATGAAAAACAATTTAATCAACCTTAGAAATGAAAACATGAGATACAAAGACACGTGTGTGCAAGGGATGCTTTTGATTTCCAAAGTCACCTTGCAATTTGAGGGAAGAGAAAACACACCCCTAGACACACAAGTAAAATAAGAAAGCTCATTTACTTCAATCAAAATAATCAAAAGTGCATAAAAGAGTAAAATTATTTCTAGTGGTCAAATGAAACTACAAACCACACATCAATAGTTTGATGTTATGATTAGTATTCAAACAAGTGAACCTACAATAAGGGGTTAATAAATGACACAAAAAACCCAAACATAACCTTACTATGATTAGGCTTAGTAAATTAATCTAGAAAAATAAGCCTTGGATTTGATCTCTATTTCACACAATAATGTGAGATAAGATCATTGAAAGAGATCTCATGGATGAAATCAGCAAGAATGAAAGTGAGAAGAATAGAGAGAATGATATCTCTATAATGATTGGTAATTCTATCAATAGAAAAACCACAAAAATAAGGATTGAGGTTAATTCAAAATAGAAATTCCTATTATTTCCATATGAAAGGAAATAAATTTTAATCTTTAAGGAATAAAATATTGCCTATATTAGTAGTATAGCTTTGTGTTTCACCATATTATATCCTATACATTTAGATGCATTTATTTGTAATTTTATAATGGTAATAATTGCATATATTTATTATGATATACATGCTATATTTTGAACCTACAAGAGAAATTAAATGTTTGTGTGAACGAGATGTTTTACCTAATTGCTTCATCACCTAGGTCCTATTCACACTAGTTACTTAAGTTTACTTAGGATACACATATGATAAAATTTTATTACTTTATGTCTCAAAACATAATATTAAGACACATGTCATAATCTTATGTAATCCTACTTCTCACCTTAGTCTATATAACCAAGTAGTTATCTGTGTATTCTTAATTAATTCTCATTATAGTATATTTGCATCCTTTGATACAATAACATTATTCTCTCATATTTGATCTCCCTTGTGCTTTCATTGAAGCTCCTAGATCTTGGGTGGCTACATCTTTAGAAAAATATTTCATGGTATAGAGAATTTTATACCAACTCTTACATTAAAAAATCATGAAAAAGGATAATATTAATAACATTGCACATAGTCAAAATTTTATAAAGTGAGAAAAATGAAAGATCATCCTTGAATTTTCTTGGGCTATGAGCTAATATGGTAATTGGTTCATTCGATTTCCTATATATATATGGAAGGATAAGAACTACATCACTAGATATTCCTAGTATTTGACTAAGATAGACACACAAAGCTAGGAAGGAGCCTAGAGTCCTTTCTACCATATCTAAATATGTTTGAAGATTTAAGATGGCTGAAATAGCTAGTCCATTGGAGTATAAGGATGATAAAGAGTTAAGAGTAGAGGATTATAAAATTACTACTATAAACAGGGGACAACCAACTAAAGAGCAAGAAAATTAGGTTCAATCAGTAGTTTCCATTATGGTCTCAAGGATAATAAAGATGATAAGACAAAGAAATGATTAAATAATTTGATATGAAAATTGCAAGCATACATCAAGCAACTGGCTATATGATCATGCATAATAATCGTTAATGGTTGCACATATGACACCTAAGAGGGATAAGGTACAAGGATTTATACAACTAGAGGACTACTCATTCCATGTAGGGGAAATATATTTATCAAAAGCTTGTGCTAAAGGATAGAGTTGAGTAGATGCAAAAACATATGAGGTTGAACAAAAGTAGTACAATGTAGTATAGGGGTAAACCCACAATAATGGGTTACAATTATTTGGACGAAGAGAAATTAGAAATGCACATAAAAAAGACAATTAGGGGGTTTGAATGAAGGGGGTTCATTAGAATCCCCCCTCCCTTCTAATGAAGGGGGGCTTTGAATGAACCCCATTGGTTCATGGAATTTTTTAAAAGTTTTAAAATTGAAAGGAAAAAGGGCTTCATTTGAACCAGACCTTCCATCGAACGCCCTATTTTTTTCCTCCAATTTTAGAGAATGCCATATTTTTCCCTCTAAAATTTTAGAGACGAGATTCATCAAGTCTTTTTTGCGCGCAAGGTTGTTTGAACACGGGATTTTCAGCAAACAGGGCAAGGTCGTTTTCACAGAATTTTCAACAAACAGGGTGCTTTCACTAACTGGGCATTTACGCAATGGATATGCATGGAGGTAAGATTGGCTATGAGATTGTAAAATAGAACAAAAATTCTGGTGCTTTTATGCAATAGACATGTGTGGTGATTCATGTGTGTAATAGACAATTTCTGGCACTTTCATGTGTGCATTATAAAGCTTGACTTATGCCTTATTAGTGACACTGCTTAGTGCTTAGTCGATAAAATTGTTTGAGCATCTGCATTATTAACAAAATCAAATCCCTTGAATCATAAACCTTGATGTCAACCTTTGGATTATAGAGAGCTGTACCCTACGGTACAATATGTCTTGCAAATGAATATGAATTAGAGAGGGTGAATACGTAGGAGATGTCTATATGTTCTATAATGTCAAAACACATCTCCAGCATGTAGAGGATGTCCCCTAATGCCTTATGTCCCGATGCACAAAACTAAAAGGAAGAATAAATAAAGCTTCCTTGGATAGATGTCATTATCAGTGTAAGGAAAAGAAACTGTTGTTTGGTTTTGCTGATCAAGCATTTTATGGGTGAAAAGACCACCCAACATAAGGAAATCCTGCAGGAAATGTCTGTTTGGGCAATTTATTTCCCACAGAGGCCACAAAAAGAAGTTACAAGGACCAAGAGAAGAGTTTAAAATAATATAGGGCAATCACATTAAACTACTTCGTCTATTATTGATTAGAGGTTCAACCAATACAAGTTTGTAGTCCAAAACCAAGGTTCTATAGATCCATTAGTATTCAACTACTCCCTTGTTGCATGTCACCTACATCAATTACCAAAGTAGTTTTCAAAATTGTTTAGGCCATGGTTGCAACATGGCAATCAAATGATCATCATATTAAAAATACTCCACTTCTATTACGAAGATAATGATCTCTAACAATTTATAAACATACATGATATTTTTATTAAGTGGTGTGATGTTTATTTTATTGACTTTTGTGTTGATTATGCACAAACTATTGAATTTTTTTTTAATGGACTTTCATAGAGTACGATATCCATGGCCCCCAAAAAATCAGCATTTTATGTACCCAAACTTGTATCAGTTTTCATTACCTAGTAAAATTGGATTCTAGGTTGAAACAAGGGAAAAGAAAAGTCAAGAAAATTTCACAAAGAGCTTAAATACTATGGATCTCTGCCATGACATGATTAGGATAATTGTAGAGAACTTGGAGTGTCCACCAAATGAAACTTTTGAGATTTTGCTTCCAATCAACAACTTAATTTGACAAAAAGAGAAAAGACTTATATGACTTATTTTTTTCAATTTGTGAGTTTGGATGTTAACTAGACCCAGCCATTAGAGCCACAAATAGGGAAACCCATCCCCAGCATTAACAAATTGTTCAAACCCACTAAGCATAGGGGTTCCGCAGGGTCACAAAGCTCATGAGGTCAATGGCACAAGAGGAGTTTGAACCTAAGTGACAGCAATAACAGCACCACACCTTAACTATCACACCAGGCCCTTAGTAGCAACACTTATTTGATCTTATCTCAAATTCAACTTGATATAAAATTAACTTTATACATTGTTCTCAATGAATATTAGTTCCACTGAACATCTCGAACATGATTTTAGATAGAATTTTTAGATCTTTTGTGTAGTTATTTACATAGTAGAAACAAAAGTTCCAACTAAAATGCATTCTTAATAAATAAAAAAATATATACTCAAGTATCTTTGTTTTTCTTATTTTCTTATGTAGAGGATATACCAAAGTCCTTTTCCATCATTCTCTCCAAGCTTTAGAGAGCTTGCTAAGTATTGCTAAGTTTTGACAAGTTGAAGTTGACCAAGTCTCATTCACATCAAATTGACTCTGCTCACAAAGTAATCTGAACCAACCACCATCGATTGCAACACATCACTAACTACCCATTGGCATTGTTACATCACATAATTCCCATTCCTACTTGATGTCAGGTACAGACAAACCCAACCAAGACAAAGACTCTCATGCTATGGAAAATGACAATTCCTCTCAGATTCCATTAAAAAATTACAGATTTGTGAATAGGTATCTAGTCTAGAATTCTTAATAACATTTCAGAAAAAAATTTCTGTGATTTCACTAATTGGTGTCTAGGTTTTGTACTGGTACTCAGATTATTATATCAAATAACAATTTAAATTGTTTCAAATTCTACAATATAACTTTGGTAAGGTGGCCTTGAAAAAGTTTATAAATAATTGTTTTGTCCTGGTTTTCTTTTCCTTCCTATCATCTCATTTTGGAGATCATTTATGTTATAATATTCAAATTATTTGCTCCTTTATGTTGGAATGTGTGCCTTGATGTGTAATTATATATTTATTTGACAATCCATTTAGTCAATACCTTGTATCTCCCAATTGATCTACCTCTTAAGGAGGTAATAATAATGTTTGGATGTTGATTCTATATCCTCTTGGATGGTTCTATAATCTTGGGAGTGGAATGAAGTGGGGCGTCACCCTCATTCCAACCATTATGTTTGTAAGAGAGCAAGATCACAGACTAGTGTCTAATATTAAGATAGAGGAAATTCCATCCCCTCGCATGATGTTCTGATGAAATTCAGACATGGAAAATTATTTTGTTTGTGTTTTCTTTATTATTGTGCATTGACCTTGTGTGGTCATGGCTTGGTGCCTTGTCATCAAATTTTAAAGTGTCATTATGTGGCACCACAACATTTTTGTGTGTAAGTGTATAATTGTGACATGTAAATGTTACAATTATATTGTGAAAAATTACTGGCCCATGTTTTTAATGTTAATGTTTTGATTCAAAAGTTGGGGCATCACACGCAGCCCAATAAATTATACTATTATGAAAATTGGGTATGTACATGAAATTATTAAGATGTATATTCATTAATTAATTTTTTTGTACATGCATTGACATCAATCTAGAATAAAGGTGCAAAAAGATTAGATAATTATTAAGTGGTAAGTGAAGGATGACAAGGAGCTATTATTTGTACAAATCAAATCTTTTGAAATGTTTCCTAGAACCCTTTCAGCTACACCACAAAGATTTTTATCTAGATTCCTGTTCAAAAAACTGCTCATATTAGAGTTTAGATTTTTGAATAGTTCTATATATGCAATTGCAACCTTGTAGGTATCATTTTTGGTTATTCTTAAACATAATCCACTTCAACAGTCAAAATCCAATTTTGGCCAATAAAAATAAGACAAATATTAATGCAAGCAGTTGCAGCTAGCTAATTGTTAATTTGGCTTTGGCTACTCTGTTAGTTGAATGATATTCTGGCTTTGGAAACTCTGTTAGCTGAATGATATTTTGGATTTGTCTACTCTATTTTAAAAAGATTCATGGTTATTTAAAACAGTTAAAGGAAAATGTAGCATAAGAATTTCTTCTTTGAGATTGAGCTTCCAAGAATCACTTCCTACAATTTATGCTTTGAAGTTGCACATCTCAAGGGAAGGAAAGACATAAAAGCACAAGGTCTATTATTTTTTTCTTTGAAACTTATATTTGAGGTGTATATCATTTTCTCATGTATCGTGCCATAGGGATGAGTTGTTCCAATGTCCCTCAGAAAATTTGTGGTATAGTTTTGATTGTGAATGCTTGGTACCAGCATTCCTTGTAGTTTGTGGTAGTTACCTAAGTTGTAATGTATGTTATAATCTCATATTGATAGGATTTTGTTCTATATTTATTGTCGTTCTCCTCTTGTTTTGTTATGAGCTTTGTTTAGAGTTAGAATTTGCAAAGCTAGGGAAGGGAGCAACTAATAGCATAGAAGTCTATGTTGGCAACCATATTAAACATTCATATCATACTATGGGGATTCACAAAATTTCTAGTTTTTAATATTTCTCTAGTGTTGTCTAGAGATGTTTAGGAAATCAAAGACTTTTTGGCCATCGACTTTATTCTTTTATTTGGGCACATTGAAAGAGGGTCAAATTGCCAGAGGAAGCCATAATTACAAACTTGAGAGGAAGTAAACTTTGGGCTTTAAGAGGGTGCTGAAAATAATTTCCAAATGGTCAAGTTGTAATTTGTTGTGAACATCCTTGCTATTGTGGGCATGTTTTTCAATAAACTTTGGGTGTTAAAGAATGCTCAAAATAATTTCCAAATAGTTAAGTTGTGATATGTTGTAAAGATCTTGCTATTGACACAATTATGATATCATAACTATTGGTCACACTTTCTTTCTCCATGCCATCCACTTTTGCACCCCTTCACCAATATTAAAATATTTCCCTAGGAAGTGCCATTAGAATTTGTTCTACATTGTAGCTTGGATCATCATCATAGGGATTGATAATAAATTAATGTGTGGATATTCTAGACTCGCAAAAGAAAGGACATAGTGGATGTCTTTATGGATGGGATTCCCATATGGGTGGCCAACGCAAAATCCCATTGAGATTTGTTTGTTTTCCATATGAAGAAGTTGGCTTGTCACCAAATATAGTGTTGGTAATGATCTCCAATTCCAAAATTTGTCAAGTCTTACACAAAACTAATGATAGAATCAACTTTGTTTTCATCATTAATATTTTCATTTTTAAACTATGTATTAATTAAGATGGCTTCTTGAAGATATTGATAAGGGAGGAAACCCATACTAATTCTCTACATGGTAAAAGGGTGAGGAAAAAACACATTAATTCATCAAATGAAAATATCTCACAAGAAAGTTGTTTATTCTAGAAATAACAAGACTGTTGGATGTGCTTATTATGAAGAGAAATAAGGCCTAATTCAAGTGGCCTTGAAAGCATGAAATCTATCTATTTGCTTTATCTTTAAATGCATGTGGTCATTCTTCATGGAATCCTTTTCCCATCATGAGAATCAAAGTGAATTAGAGTGGCATGGTAATTTGAGATTCCCAAAAGAATTGATCATATTTGGTTATGGTTAAAAAAATTGTCAAAACACATTTCAAATTTGATCATTTTCTATGAAAGGTGTATTTAAGATATCTTTATTGGTTATTGTACCATAGAAAAATGGACCTTTCCCATTTTAATAGTCTCTTAGGCCTTGTTTCATAGTGTTGGAGCTATGTTTCTTTAATTTTATGATGTATCTTGGCTTGAACATGCTTATTTTGGTGCTAAAACTCAAAGAATGACGTCTTGTGAAAGTGTTGTGAAGTATTGTAATACATTTCTACATTCTTCTATACTCTATTTAATGGAACTCACCTAAAAAACCACCTTTTCATACATCAACAAGTCCTATATTGAAGTGTTGTAAAGTCTTGTAACTAGATTTCACACTTTTCTAAGCATATTCTCCCTATTTACACCCTTATCATGCTTTATTTTATCCTTTTATACCCTCATATGCTTATATTGAGTGTATTTTTGGGTCTTATCTCGATAAACAACATTAAACACAACTTTATTTCTGAAACTTGGTTTTGGGTCTAGGTGGGACTCATTCACCAAAAGAATTGGCAAATAAAGTCCCCTTGGCCCAAATTCAAAGTATTTCAAATTTCTTTTTGAGATTTTACTAAAAATTCACTTCATGTTAGCCTATGATGAGGTATGAATGGATGCTAAGGCACAATATTTGTATAAATAGGCATTTTTCACCTCATTTTTCATCCCCTAACTCAATTCAAGTAGTCTCCTACAATTTCCACATTCACTCTCAAGCACTTTGGAGTAGCCTTTTGACATCACTTCAAATTTGCATATTCAAGGATGTGGTAAGTTTTCAATAGTTCCATGTTATTCATTTATCATTCCTATTGCATGTCATTCATTTCAATTGGGTTTAATTACTAAAGCAGGGTTTGACCAAGGAAAACCCCTATTCACTAATCCCTCATTATTTTTCCCCTTTGCATGTGTCTTTGCAACCTTTGTTTTGCAGATTTAAAAGGTTGAAAGGTGTTGAAAAGTGGATTCCAAGTCAACTAGGCTCTTCAAATCAATTCATCATCCTTTCATGCAATTTGAGTGACTTTTAGCTCATTTTTTGTAGAATTGACCCTAGTAACCTAATATTTAGTCATTACCACATCTGGAGTAGTAGTGTTGACCCTTGACTTTTTAGAAATCTTGGGGAGGACTGATTTTCCACCCTTCGTGAATGAGTCCCACTTGAAATTTGTAAATATGCATTTTTTCATAAATTCACTCCCGGTTGTCAGAAATAAGCTTTTGACTCTTTTTCACCAGTCGAAGGACTGATTTGCCACCCTTGGAAAATGAGTCCCACTGTGAAAAATTAGAAAATTTGATCAGCATTCCAGACATTCCAAAAAGCTCACACATCATCCAGGTGCACTCAAATTTGACCCTGTACTTTATGTTTTGCATATTTCTTCCTATTTCCTCATATTTCATAGTTTTTGTCTATCACATTATGTTTTCAAACAAATCATAAATCTTAGTTTTTCATGCATTTTGGATCATTTCAATCAGTCAATTGCATTTAGTTTAGTTAGCTTACATCAAATCACATCACATTTTTCCTTAATTGAATGTACATCTAGCATTTTAGGATCTAAATCTCTCTCTTTCTAGGTGAAAAACTTAGGAAGAGAGCAGAAGCATTCAGTCCTAAAATCTATATTCTGATTATAGTGATTTTTTGTTAAAACACCAATGCAAAGTTGTTTGATGATTTCCCATAAGCATAGCTCTACATTATGTCCTCTTATTGCTAAATGTGTAGAAAACCCTTGCAAAAAAGTATAAGAGATGAATATCACATTCCAATTAGCAATGTCATTGTGTAAGAGCAACTTGTTTGAAAGTAAAAGCAATTGGTGTGGTCACATGTAATTGTGCTCTACTAAAATTCTTGATAATTGCCTCACTTCTTCCACACACTTTTGGAGGAAGTTTTTCAATGAGCTTCTTTTGTGCAATGTCCACATTCTGGACTTGTATATAATTCCACCTCAATCCATTTTCCTTCACTTTTACATGGCAAGTGGGGATTTCTTCAATTCCTCAATCCAAGGAATTCCCATCATGACATGTTAGGTTTTCATCATGGTATTTTGTTTCTTTTGTTAATAAGAACTCATTACAAGAAGTTTTGTGACACTTAACTATTTGCTATGGTCTCTAACGATTCAGTGTTTGGTTGATATGATGTTTTTTTAGTAAAATTTCAGGTAAAGTGAGAGGCAAAGTATTGTGGTTAGTAGCACTTTTTTGTCATCAAGATTTACTAGCACATAACATTGAATGAGAACCATTCCTTCCAAGACTATACACAAAAAAATCAAAAATATGCATCAAGATGATGTATTCAAAGAAACCATATAAAAACATTTAGACATAGGAAGATCAAATTAAATACATCCATATTGACATCTTAGTTACTTTATATTGTTTCAAATGAAATGAGAAAATTGAACAACATTAGTTAAAATTTGTTGAATAACATCTAACTAAATATATGATACAATGATTATTTGTACAAATTCAAATTCAAATTTATAGTCAAAGCATGCATAGATATATTGTTATATGACTAATTATACAATTAAATGTTACCTTCAACTTCCTATCGGTGTATCCTTTGAACCTCCTATGGGTGCAAGTGCTAGTTTTATTCTTCCCAACAATTGAAGTTCAAAACTATTTTCTAGTGAAGTGCCAAAATATTTTGCATTACCAGCTTCAAAAATAGGTCCTCCATAGAAATCAAACACCTATTTAACCTTTTTGTTTCTGGAAGCCTCAAACAAAGGCTAAGGATCATTCTTGATTATTATTTGGACAAAAATGTAGTTCAGTTCTAGCTAGTCATCTAAAAGAATGGTGTTAAAAATTTGTGAAACATATTTGATTAAATAAATTCCTTCAAAATAGGGTCAACCATTTCAGATGATACATCACTGTCATGTGGCAGGAAGTTATCCCATCTCACCAATGATTACCCAGATCTCATACTTGGTTTTCCCAAGGGCTTGTAGCCTTTTTGAACCTCCAAAATTACAATAGAAAAACTACATGTGTATCTCTTTTCATATTACAAGCTCCTATCATTACAAATTGGCACTATGAATGGATTTTTCTATTCTATTCTTCGATTGGAGGGGTATTATACCAAAATAAAAGTTCTCTCCTCTGATCTTTCCTTTGAGCATTATAAATTGGAGTCATTGATCAAGATAAAAAGAATTGTTCTTTTATTTGTTCTCCACATCTTGATATGACATTATTGAGTTGAACTCATAGAATGATTGGCACCAAGTTTGTTATAAGTATGCCTGTCTTGCCAAAGAAAATCATTGTCGCACAACCCAATGTCTCAATAGTAGGAAGCTTGCACATAATTGCATTCATCATTGTCAACTTCTGAGTCCCTAGTGTCAAGCACATAGTAATGGTAGTAGGCAAGCCTACAAGTACCATAGTTATAACTAAAGCAATAACAATCTTGATATACCAGGCATGCTTTCCAAATTTGGTCCTCATATTCTTTGATCTACCATCAACAACCTCCCATGCGAGAAAACTATTGCAATTGATGATCCACATTAGAGGACAAACAAATCCAATGACCTTTTCAACCTAGTTGCAATTACATGTAGTTTCCTTTTCAAAGGTATATAATTGTTGGTAAATATTTTATTTACATATAGGGTTATGAGAGAAAAAATAAGAGAAATTTTTCTAAATTTGCACCACTCAGAAAGGAGGCAACACTAACAGGGATGATTCATTCTATTTTTTTCTTCACTCTACTCACTTATTCTAGAGCTTTCCTTAGTTTTAACTCTACATAGTTTTATTGTGTAATAATGTATTGGAGGATAATGGGTGTTGGTACATGTGGCGTGATCATGCTATCTTTGTATAGCCCATGGTATATTGTACACCGGCATGTATCCTTGCGGGCGAACTTCAGTAGGGGGTTGAGGCGGCGACCCCGAGAAAAAATTTTCCTACTACTTTTCGTGATCAGAAAAAGGAAAAATCAATGAAAAAAGAAAAATGCGATTTTTGTAGAACCCAAAATGCGGAAGCTTCTAAGCTTGTTAAAAAGGGGTTAGGATGGGTGATACAGGTATGATGGCTGCGATTATTCACAAGATTGTAATAGGGTTTTCATTGGATAATAAAGTATTGGATGGGTGTGGTTTGGTGGATGTAGCCAGATTGGGTGAACCATTAAATTCTTGTGTTATGATTTATTATGTGTGTGTTTAGTTTCTTTGTTTTATTAATTAAATCTACATTTAATTGTTAGATATCTGTCATCTCCTAACCTAACAATGGGGATTCCTAAGTGCAAAGACTCATTAAGTTATCATGATTCTTGCTTACATCCCAAAGTAGAGCCATAATGAATCAAACCTTAATCCATGGGGATTTAAAAGTAAAATGGTAACCTAGAACAAATTACATTTCTTCAGCTCTAAAAATAGAACAAAGTACAAAGTATTTGGACAAGAAAAGGAAATTTCATAGATAGCACTAAAGCAACATTTGGAAGGTACCCCAAAAGATATTGGGCATACAAAATGATCTATAAATGAGGTAAAATTCTTCCAAGACTCACTTGCTGAATATACTTAGCAAGTACTCACCTAGAAACTCATAGTTACTCACACATTCATGGGAAGAACTCATCAACTACATGAATTTATCAACTGTAGCTTTGAACAGTTCAAAATCCTTCATTTTTCACTTTTCTAATGATTATTGTTGTACTTAGCTCTTGTAACACATTTTTAATCAGTTTTAGTTGCCTTTAAGTCATCATTGAAGAATTTGAAGAATTTCTTAGCTGGATTTCCAAGTTATGTAATCAAGTTTTTTATTTGTTTTATGATTTTATTGTTTTTCCTTACTATTTGTTTTATTCTAGGGTTCAATCTTTCACTTTATAGAAGAGAAGTTGATTCATATTGATTGTACCTAATTGGTTATTGTGGAGTTTGGAGAGTATTTAATCATCCAACTGGAGGTTTTCCCCCTTTTGGGTTTCTCTAGTCCAAATATTGTGTTTTGTTTCTATTTCTCTACTTACTTTTGCTTTGGTTTTGGTACTGTATTTCATTTTTTGCATTCAATTGAAAGATGTTTGGAGTAGCTAGAATTAGAAATCCATAATTGGAGAGTTGTTTAAGAATATCTAGAGCATTTTATGGGTCAGATTTGCATCAAAGTAGATTTCTTACTATCAGGTTTACAAAATTTATCCCAACTAAGACGGGTTGGGGCTTAATGACTTTCTAATAGTGTTGATAATGTCTGTAACTTTATTTTTAGATTTCTTGTGGATAATCTAAATAATGCTAATTTACGAAATTTATGACTTTTCCTTCTATTTAGAAAGTCAAATTTTCTTGAGGTTTGGGTATTAATAAGGAATTGCATGAAATTAGTTATAGAAAGAAGATCATTATAAAATGTACCTATTGGTCTCCACCTCCATTTGGTTGGACTAAAGTAAAATTTGATTGTGATTTGTTCACTTAAATTTAAACATTAGGATGTTTAAAGTAATGTATTTTTTTGGAAAAATCAAGGACCGATATGGCAACTTAGGAACCACCACCTATGGGTATATTTGCCTATACAAATGAGGATATCTGTAAATTGGGTTGTATTCTAGCTGATCCCACCACCATAGGGGTTTACAAGGACACATGTGTGTCAATTATAAATAGCTTAGAGAAGATTATACGGAAATTTCACACCACAAATGCTTATTTTGCTGACACTATAGTAACTATTCTTGCTAAGATGCAGCACAAGATTATTGGAAAGGCTTCTCTTGCAGATGTTTAGCGGAAAGTCCCAAAAGAAACCATCAAAGAACAATGTTTTCCATATTACATTGGTAAATCCAAGGTTAAGGGATATCAGGTGACTCGATGTGTTGATCCTCAGATGGCCCCTTTGATATACCCACACTTTCTTGCAACATTTGGTTGTTATCCAAATAATGACCAAATTCCTTTATAATTTGCACAATAGTTGTACGCTAAGGTTCATTTAGGCCTTAATATCAACTACTTGGACCTACCACAATATTATGGTCAGTGGCGTGGTAGGGTTGCTGACAGGGAGGCTTTTCATCAACAAAATCTACATCCTCAATCTTATTAGAATTTGGTTGGGGAGAGATTGCCTGCTATCTCTACAACCCTGGCGCCTATTGCAGAGCAGGTTTCCATTTCTTCCCAAAGGGAAGCAATTGACAGTGTTGGTGATATAGTTGCTGCTGCATCTACAATATCTACTAATCATGTGGGGAGACATTTGATGAGTCATTTTGCATGATCTAGACCATTGTATCATGGTATTGATCCTTATGCTATGGCGGGTGTATTTTCACCCTTAGAAATAGATGGTCTCAAAGGAGAGCAGATGCTTCAAAGTATGACTCATTTTTTGTCAGATGACCTTTTGGAGGCATATGGTTTCATTTCGGTAGAGCTTGGTATCCTAATACATGAGGTCAGAGGACATGTGGGTAGAGCTCGTTCACATCTAGGATCCAACCAAACTACAAGTCCTCCACATCATTCTCATCACTTTGGTAGCATTGCACATTTGTTAGATCCACCTACAGATCATTCAACTGTTGGAGACAAGGGTACACCTACTGGTCCTTTTGCTAGTGTTTGACATCATGCATCATAGGGATTGGATTTAGTTGAAGATCAATTGCAGATGGGATCGTCAAGCTTTGTGGATATACTGGTACATGGAGACATGTCATTGATGTCATCTCACCTAGTTAGTCCAGTACACCCATCAATACTGGAGCTAGCTAGGGAGACCCATGATACAACCGAGTTGACAGATAGGATCATTACAACAGATCCTACACCACTTGATACAAAGGTATGTATGTGTGTACATGCATACACAATTTAAACTTGTTTAAACTTTAATATTACTTTTTTTACATAAATGGTAGATAGTCCTAACACACACACACATATGTATAGTATAGGGAGTTAGCTCATGTTACACCAAGATTGAGGAAAGACCATGTATGTAGGCATGATTTGGTTGATGTGACTAATGTTAGTGGATAGGTGAGTTTTATGTTATTAAATCATGTACTCATGTACATATATATAATTTGTACACATGTATATAGATATATAACTTTATTTCCAATTTGGCATAATGTAATTAGATTGTGTGCATGTCTTGTACTATCTCTAGGGATTAGTGCATCCATCAGAGCATGATTCTCACTCAGAGGGTCACTCAATTTAGAGTTGGCAGGATGACCCTGGTGGAGCCTGAGTTAATTAATAGGTAAACAAGTTGTTGGTACAAAATGCAATGTTTATTTTATGTTTTCACAATAGCTACTCAAAATTTTGAATGAAACATGTTGATAATTTATTTAGATTCAAACTCTTTGGCACATGCCTTTTTCTAGGCTCTATGTACGAGGAGTCATTCTTGGGTACAAAAGGTAAATTTGCTAAGATTCTACCTTTTATCATGTGTCTCTTGAGATTGCTTAAGGTATGTTCAAATAGTTTGCAAAAGTTTTCTATGATGGCCTAACTTCTTGAATAATTTGTGAAAACTTGCAATAAGTCATGATTACTTGGGATTAATGGCAAGTTTGTTGAGTGTAATGCTACTATGATATGATATGTTCAGATACCAATTTGTAATCACTACTCTACCTAATCTATATACATACATATTATATACCATATGCTTTGATACAAATGTGTACAACCTTAATGGTGCCATTAACTAAAAACTCATGAAATGCATTACTTCACTGACCTTTATGCTTGCATTGTATTATTTTTCCCTTGTGACTACACTTTTTGGTCATTATCAACTCTTGATGGTCTTACTCCTCTTCAATTTCATTGTATCCCTTTTTATCACTTTGCTTCACTTTGCAAAGATAGAATTTTGATTTTGTAGACATTAATCCAATGAAAAAAAGGCTTGGATGCTATAGATTTTTCAAGTAAATAGTGTAAAATCTTCAACTATCAAGGACCTTGATGAGATCACTGTCATTAAAGAAGTTTATCACTTGGACTATACATTACATCACAGTCATGAAGAATGTCAAGGCTAGCACAAAGACATTACCTTACCTTTTAGCCATTGGCTATTTAAAATGAAATTTTTTTTCCTTTAAGCATATAATATATATGACTCATTGACCATCTTTAATAGTCCATGAATGTTCTTATACTCTCATTGTAACCTTATCAATTGTCTTAATTTTTCCATGCATAAGGATTGAAAACACCTTAATCAAGACTGTCTTGCATAGCTTCTACTGCTTAGATCATTGTAGACTGTCTTCTAACCTTTTTTGATATGAGACAACCCCTGCTTAATTTCCTCTTTGGTATGCAACCTCCATGAAACTAATGCCAAAGTCATCTTGCACAGTCCATTACCTTTTCAATGTGCTCTGTATATGATTAGATTTCCATGTTGTTGCTTCCTTCGGTTGCCTTTATATGCATCATTAATTTTATATTCACCACATTTGTAGCAGTATAATAGAAAAACTCAGATCTCCTAGCCTTTTCTTTAAAATTCTCTTGGATATGCTTGTATTGCAAAGAATGTAACCCAATAATGAGGACAACAGATCAAAAATATTCATCTTTTTCCTCCTCTGATGTGTCTATCATTTCTTTTTCATTGTCTTGAATGGCGTTCAATATATTATCTTACTTCAACTTGAAACTATTGTCCCTTGATCACTATCATGCACTTGAAACACTTGAATTTTGTAGCTATGACCTTTCCTCTATCACCTTTTGATCTGCCAAGAACCTCTTGAATAGTTGTCATCAATGTGTTCATCATATCAAGGTTTTAGATGATACTTCTTGTCAATTTGTTATTTGGTTACCAGGTGTTGATTAGCTTCTTGTGGAGAAGATATTGGATCCAAGAAGAGTATACATTCACCTCAAAAAAATCTTGGATAATTATGGACCTTGGTCAAGTGCTTGGGTTGGTGAAGCTAGCAAAGCTTATAAGAGTGGACACAATCTAGTTACTAATGCTTGTCTTTTGTGAAACTTTAATTTGTTTATGCCAGAACTTGTACAAACCATGCACTTTTAGCTTTCACTATTAATTTTACTAACTTGGTGGATTTTGATTCTATTAGTTTTTGTCGTGGATGCAGTGTTTTCTCTTGCCACCAAAAGTATGGCCACTCAAGCAAAGAGATCAATGTAGGAAAATGTTCTTGGTACAAAATTAACCACTTTATACAAACCTAGTGCCCTCCATTTTGTTTCATGGAACATCAACACACAACAGACTTCAGTGATCCTACCCACTATTTGAGTTCTCTTTCAGACTTTGATCATGTTAATGCGTATATGATGCAAACTGTTGGTTCCTACATTTATCTATGTATGAAAGGAAAAATTGTTGTTCACTAGTCATCTTTTGAAGAAACAACTATCTTTCTTGTTGTTCTTTGAACTTTGTTTAAAGTCAGATTTGACACGTAAGAGCTTATGATATGTATGTTGCAAAAATATGACTTTTTACTTTATAATTTTGGCCTTGCCTTGGTAATTTTTTGGCGGCCATTTTGTATCCACATTCCTTATATTAATACAATACCAAATGTTACATTTTTTCATTTTATGTAATTATGTCGATTGTGATTGCATGTTCTCTCTATGGCTTTGATCTGCCAAATGGGCACAAAATTTAAAACTACAAGAGATGTATAAGGATTTGCATCCCTATTTAGATCACAACTTCATGTTGAACTTATATTATGCATCATTTTCTTCATTAGATACCAAACAATATAATTCTAAAATAGAGCAAACAACTTTAGAGATAATTCTCAACTAAAAATAAAGATTAAGTTACTTCTACCAAATGTGTAAGGCCTTAACACACTCACACTTAGTTAAAGGTTACAATGCTTGGGAAGGAAAAAAGAAGCCAAATTCTTGCCTCATCATTATGAAAAATGCTCAAAATTTTTAATACTAAAAATCACATTATCAGAAATAACGAAATACAATGTTTATATTTATGTCTAAATGTGTTACCAACACTTTCCAATGCACTGTACTTGTCTATACTTGTTAAGTGAGCTAGTAGAAGAGGAATGCTTTACTTTGTCTGTTGCAGTCTAATAAATCAACTATGTGGAAATAAGATAGCTATGCAGGAATATGTCTACTACATCTTGACGTAGTTGTCAAGTATCTATCATTTAATATGTCATTTACTCATTAGTGAAACCACAAGATAGGTACGCAAATTAGTTAGGTAGTCATCACTACAAACATGCTAGTTACAATATTATCTATAGGTGACAAAGGGAATATGAAATCATTTACAAAAAGGCAGAGGTAGGGAATATTAGAAGAATAAAGTTGAACACAAATTGTACTAGCAGTAGACAACTAGTTTTTGAAAACATAACTATTCCAAAGATATCATTTGGATGCAACATAAAACTAAGGAAAGTGATTGATTCAATAAACACCACAATGCAATCTAGCTATGTGTTAAGGATGTACTAGTTTGAAAGAATAAACTCTTCTCAAACATCTATAGAAGTTATGTAGTCACGAATGGTCAATTTTGAAGCAAATATGGAATTGATGAAAATTGAGATTTGATGTCTCATAAGGGAGCTTGAAAGCGAGGAGACAAATTTATTCCTAGAAATCAATACTTACAGCCCACAAATGCAAATTATTTGACATAATATCTTGACATTTGAATATTTTTCAATGTTTAGCAAGGACTTATCATTTTTTAATAAAGTTAATTTACCAAAGTTTGAACTCATTTTTGTTAATGAGTTAAACATACACACTTATTAAAAAGGATTTGTAATATTACTTAAGAGGTTTTATAAGTCCGAAAAATAAATCAATTTTGGGTTAGCTACAAAGGGGAAAACTATAAATGTAATCATTTTGAATATAAATGGGTTCTCTTTTGGAAATGGGATTTCTCACATTGTGTACAAAAGCAAGTATTTGTAGAGTTCTCCTTATTGGATTGAATAAAAATTAATTGGGTTGGTTGTAGAGCTAGTAGATTGTCTCTTTAGGTTGAAATTTGTTTTTGTGTCTAATCTGCAACCTTTCTTTATATTTTCTGTAGTGTGTGAAATTCAATGTTTTCCTCTATACAACTAGGATGAAATTATAGGTAACTTTTTGTGATCAATGAGACATGAAACTCTTGGTAAATGTATCTTTTGTATGACCAAAAATTTTCTCTTTAAACCCCTAATTGTATGTTTCATATTTGAATGTTCTTCCCTAAGAATTGAATCTTGGTATTGGTTCCTTTTCCTTGTGTAATTTTTAGTTATCCTTTTTTCTATTTGGGTTTCATTTTAGTTTCCTCTCCTATTTTGTAGTTAAGAACATACCCCGAAAAACCCAAAACCATATCATCTGAGGGAGTTGCCCCTCTCAAACATAGAGGAAAGTTGATTTCTCCAATTGTTGGAACATCTGTTGCTACCCATTGGGTGAGTCACATCAAAGATGCAGTGACAAATCTATTTACCTATTCTAAGGTTTGTAATAACTTTATGAGATTTGTAATATTGCTATCACTTTTTTAGATTATCTATTATTCTTTATGTATTAGCAAAGTTTAACACTATTTATGAGAAATGTAATTACAAGTACAAAGGATCAAATGTTGTATGGTATTCTTGCAAGAGAATGTTAGCATGAAGGGCTTATTGAATAGATGCAGGAATTATCTTTAAAACAAAATCAATGATTTTTTGAAACAATATATTGGTTGTGTAAAAAACCCTTTTGGATTTGTCTCTTAGTATAGATGGATAGATATCAGCCTATTGTATAGACTTGTTATCAAATTTCTTTACAATTTTTTCCTCTTAGCTGAGTTCTCAATACAATGTATTCATTGAATCATGAACTTTTAAGATTTTCAACAATGAACCGTCCCTCATAAAATAAGGCATGAAACAATTTATTATGAAATTGAACCTAATTAATGTGAACAATAAAAATATTTGGCAACAAAAGTATTAATCTCATCATCAAAAAATGTGGTATTGATGCAAGAGCATCCTTGGTTGTTTGCAATCCTACATCAACGAAAAATATTTTTATTTTAGTTTTGTTCTTGTTTAGCTCTTGTTCAGTTCAAGTTGGAAGATTTGACATATTTGCTCACCAGATCCTGTGTCCATCTATGTTTTCATCGTGGACATGTTCATTTTCCTTATTCCAAGATTTCAACATGATTGGATCTTTTTCTAGCAAGTTATTGCTTTCAGATTAAGTGACAGTTTCTTGAGCCGAGCATTGAAGCAATGTTGAGCCTAACAAATAGTTTTGTTTCTTGTGGATCCTTCCTGTAACTTGTAGATCCTTACAGTGTGTTCTGAATTGTTCTGTGGAGTGTCCCCAACCTTAATTTAGGTCCACACTTCATCTTATACATCTGCCGAGGAGAAATTAAAATTTAAGGTTGACCTATTTCATGCACATGTTATGTTTCCTTCATCGGAGATTGTAATGATCTAGAATCTTCTACATTGTCCAAAGATCATTACAATCTCTAATGAAGGAAATGTAATGTGTGCATGGAATAGGTTGGCATTAACTATGAATTTCTCCTTAGAAAATGCATACTATGATGAAGTGTGGACCTAAATTAAGGTTGGGAACACTCCACAAAATAATTTGGAACAAACCTTAAGGATTCACAAGTTATGAGAAGGATCCACAAGAGACAAAACTAGTTGTTAGGCTTGAAATTGCTTCAGTGCTTGATTCAAGAAACTCACTTAATTCAGAAGCGATAACTTGTTGGAAAAAGATCCAATTGTGTTGAAATATTGGAATAAGGAAAATGAGCATTTCCATGATGAAAAAATAGATCCACAAGATCTGGTGAGAAAATATGCTGAATCTGCCAACTTGAACTAAATAACAACAAAACTGAAATGAAAATATTTTTGGGTGATGTAGGATTGCAAAGAACCAAGGATGCTCCTACATCAAACATCTAGGGATATTTGAAAAGTGAGTACCTCACTTTGCTAGGTCTAAAGGAAAACCAATACAGCCTACCTCAGCCTAAGAAATCCAAGAAGAACCCTCCACTGGTCTGTCTTTCCACTTCACAAGATATTCTTTGTACTATCTTTCACATGTTTTCCAAGCCCATCTCTAATATCCAAAATCTCTTCTATCTCATCTTATTGTTGTTTAGAAAACTATTTCTCCAATTTTTCTTTATTGTCTTGATTGAATTTGGCTTCATGGTACTAATGTAGATTTGCAATGTTGAATATAGGTGATATACCCACCATCCAATAACTATATTTCATATATAATTCCTGAATCAAATTTCTTCAAAATATTATAGGGTCCAAACTTCCTCATCTTGAGCTTATTGTATGTGCCAACTGGAAATATTTCCTTCCTCAAATACACCATCACTTCATCTCCAACTTTGAACTCCTTATATCTCCTCTTTTCATCTGCTCACTCCTTATACTTCTAACTAGTTCATATCTTCCAATTGTTGCTTTACTTGAGTATGCAATTTCTTCATATTTTCTACAAATTCCTCTACTTCTGCACTCCTTTTATCTTCCTTACTGATGGCTTGCAACTCTGATATACCTCTAGGATGAACTCTAGTAACAATCTCTAAAGGTGTCTTTCTGGTACTCCTGTTCACTGAATTATTGTAAGCAAACTCTGCTTGTACAAGGATTAAATCCCAACTTCCAGTCTTCTCCCCAACCAAAAATCTCAACAAATTCCCCAAAATCCTGTTTACTACCTCTATATGTCCATCAGTTTGTGGGTGAAAAATAGAACTGAACTTTAAATCTATCTTTAACTTATTCCAACTTCTAAGTGTCCTAAAAAATTAACCAACAAAATTTGTATCTTTGTCTGAAACAATACTCCTAGGTAGTCCATGCAATCTGACCACTTCCTTGAAAAATAAGTTTGCTACATGTACTACATCTATTGTCTTCTTACAAGGTATGAAATGTGCCATTTTAGAAAATCTATCCACCACCACAAATATAGAATCATTACCTCTCCATGTCTCTGGCAAGCCAAGTATGAAATCCATGCTGATATCCTCCCAAGGTCTCTTTGAAACTATCAAAGGCTTATACAATTGAAAATTTTGACTACTCCATTTTATTGCTTGACAATCTTTGCAACTCTGCACAAATTTCCTAACATCCTTATGAATCTATGGCCAAAATTAATTCACTTACCAATGCTACTATCTTATCAATTCCAAAGCGTCCTGCCAATCCTCCACTATGTTTTTCTTTCACCAAGCTATCCCTCATTGAACTCTGGGGTATACACAACGGACTCCCTCTGAAAAACATATCCTCTTGAATGAAATAATCCAACCATTGACTCCTATCCTCCAAGACTGGTTCTTTACAAGCTCTCCAAGGTTCTGCAAAATTCGGGTCTTCCTCATACAAGTTATTCAATGCATCAAAGCCTAATACCTCCACTCTCATCTCGACCAGTAAATTCCTTATCCTACTCAAAGCATCAATAACTCTATTTGAATTTCAAATCCTATGTTTCAAAACAAAAGTATAACTCTGCAAGAATTCCACCCATCTCATGTGTCTTTGATTCAACTTACCTTGACTATTCAAATACTGCAATGCCTGATGATCTATATACAAAAGAAAATCCTTAGCCAACAAGTAATGTCTCCACTTCTTCAAGGCTTGGACTATAGCATAAAACTCCTGGTCATACATTGAATATCATTCCTAGCATCATTCATTTTCTTATTGAAATAAGCTACTGGTCTTCCTTCTTGACTTAATACTGCTCCAATTGCATTTCCACTTGCATCACAGTCTACCTAAAATACCTTACAAAATTATGGTAAAGCCAACATAGGTTGCTCAGTCACCTCCTGTTTAAACAACTCAAAAATCCGGTTTACTCTAAATGTCCACCTAAAATCCTTCTTGTCCCCTCTCATTATTTTTGTCATAAGGCTGCAAATAGAACTAGAATTCCTAATGAACTTCTGGTAGAAGCTAGCCAATCCATTAAATGATCTTACCTCTCCAATGCTTTCTGGTGTAGTCCATTCAATAATTGCTCTTACCTTCTCAAGATCCATCTTCAATCCAACCACAGATATCACAAATCCCAGATATACCAATTGTTCCTTCATGAAACTATACTTCTTAATGTTTATTAGCAACTGATCTTCTCTCAACCTCTACAAAACTTATCTTATATGCAACAAATTTTCTTCTCTAGTCTTATTGAAAATCAAGATGTCATCCAAATAGACAATCACAAACTTACCCAAGAATTTCTTCAATACCTCATTCACCAGCCTCATCAAAGTACTCAGTGCATTTGTTAGTCCAAAAGGCATCACCATCCACTCATACAATCCTTCATTTTTCTTAAATCTTATCTTCCACTCATCCTCTTCTCTGATTCTGATATGATGATATCCACTCTTCAAATCTATCTTTGTAAAGTATTTAGCTCCACTCAAACAATCCACAATGTCATCCATTCGGGGCAAAGGAAATCTATACTTCACTGTGATTTTGTTTATGGCTCTAGAGTCTGTACACATCCTCCATTCTCCATCCTTCTTAGGTGCTAGCATAGTAGGTACTGCACAAGGACTTAAGATTTCTCTGATCAAACCCTTCCTCAATAGCTCTTGCACTTGCCTATTCAACTCTTCATTTTCTACCAGTGTTATCCAATGTGCTAATTTATTAGGAAAACTAGCTCTAGGAATCAGATCCATGCAATGACTAATACTCCTCATAGGTGGCAATCCATCATGTATATTCTCTACAATGATTTCTTCATATTCTACCAGCAACTTCTTTATCTCCTCTGGTTGTTCTTCTACATGCTTCAAGTCTTCAAACTTCTTAGGAACCAAGGCATAGCACATGTTCTCATGTCTCAGTCCATCTAGAAATCTCCTTCCATCAACCAAACAAACTCTAGCATTCGTACAAACCTCAATTTTAGGAACATCCTCCAATGGAAAAAAAATTTGCCTCATCCCATTAGCAACAATAGTATATGTGTTCTTTCCATCATGAATAACCTGTCTATCATATTGCCAAGGCCTTCCCAATAAAACATGGCATACATCCATAGGAATGATATCACACAAAAATTCATCATGATAATTTCCTATCTTCAATTTCACCAAACATTGTTCACTTACCAGTATCTTATGCTCATCTTGAATCCATGGTATCTGATAGGGCTTTGAGTGTTTCAATATTTATAGCTTCAATTTGGTCACCATTTCTTCAAAATCCAGGTTCTTAGAGCTTCCACTGTCCACAATCACTCTGCAACATTTACTAGCTACCTTGCATATGGTCCAAAACAAATTCTTTCTCTATAACTATTCCTGCTCCATCTCACTTTGACACAATACTCTTATGTTCACCAACACTTCTCCCTATTCCAGTTTATTAAATGATCTGACATGATCCTCCTCAACAAAGGTTTTTATTCTACTATTCTCTATCTTTATGCTTGTCTCTCCTTGATTACATTCAAATGCTCTATGTCCTTCTCCACCACACTTAAAACAAGTTCCCCTGAATACTCTTTTCTCCTGTCCTCTATCATTTTTTCTATAACCCTCATTTTGGTAACCACCATATCCTCCTCTTTGGTAAGAGTTTCTATCATCTCTATGGTATGAATTATCATTCTTACTAACTTCCTTATCTTTATTCTGATCTACGAAAGATCATCTTCCTCCTCCAGTAAAAGTTCTTCCTTTATGAAATCTTCTACCTCTTCCTCTCTGTCTCTACTCATATCTTTTATTCAGCTTCTCTTATGCTTTTAGGGCACATTTATATGCCTCCTCCACACTCTGCAACTTGATCAAATTGATCTCATCTTGTATGGACAGATTCAAGCCATTCACATATCTAGCTACTTGCTTGATCTCATCCTTCGAATGTCTGGATCTGATATTGAACTTGTAGAAATCCTCAGTATACTTTATCACACTTAAGTCCCTTTGCTTCAAATTCTACAACTTTTAAAAGAAATTGATTTGATAATCTGCAGGCATAAACTTCATCTTTAACTTATTCACCATCTTATCCCATGATTTTATCTTCTCCTTTCCTCTTCTTTGCCTATTTGTTTGCAAATGTTCCCACCAAAGGGATGCATGTCCTTTCAAATTTGTGTGAGAAAATTTCATCTACTTGTGTTTGGTGGTACCTTCAAAATCAAAATACTTCTCCATCTCCGTTATCCAATCAAAAAATTCATCTGAATCCAACTTACCAATAATCCTATTGATTGAAATGTGGTTTAGTATTTATTCTAGTTAGGGCTCTTATGAACCTCTCTTCTCCCTAATCCAAGCCAAGTTGATCTTCTCTTTCCCCTTCTTCCCCTTCTTCTACCTCTTCATCACTCACATCATCAACTAGTCGACCTCTCCTTTGGGCCGTTTCGACTACTTCTAATCTAGCAACAATTCCTCTCAACATCTCCATCATAACTGGGTTTGCATTTCTGTGTGCTCCATTTCCTCTACCATTTCTTCTTCCTGCCATCTTTACAAAAGTCCTTTGCAGCTACAGGTTGGATCCTCAGTTCACCACCCCACAACAAATCTTCAATAGGACTTTGCAAACTTTGACAATCTCTCACAAAACAAATCTCACTTTGATACCAATCTGGTGCAACCACGGTAGGAAGGTCCTCAAAGAGAATGGTCCAAACTATGCGACAAGAGTTACACAATAGAAGCCACACAAAATATGGAGGCAAATGCAGATTCAAACATTCTTATTATAAGAAATCTCAGTTACTATCGGCCGACAACATCTAGATTCACAAATTGGGCTCATAGGCTTGATACAACATTCTCAAAACAAATTATCCCTATATGCTCCTTAATACAAGATGAAATCTTACATATCAAATCACATCTTCATCTACCTACCTCTTTAATGATCTGTTACAATGATTTATATCACATCCTGAAATCTAGAATCTTTCGCATTGGCCAAAGATCATTACAATCTCCGATGAAGGAAACATAACATGTGCATGAAATAGGTTGGCCTTAAATTTGAATTTCTCCTTGGAAGATGCATAGGATGAAGTGTGGACCTAAAATAAGGTTAGGGACACTCCACAAAACAATTCATAACACATTGTAAGGATCCACAAGTTATGAGAAGGATCCACACGAGACAAAACTAGCTATTAGGCTTGAAACTACTTCAGTGCTCGGTTCAAGAAACTGTCACTTAATCTAGAAGTGATAACTTTCTAGAAAAATATCAAATCGTGCTAAAATATTGGAATAAGGAAACTGAACATGTCCATGATGAAAACATAGATCCATAGGATTTGGTGAGCAAATATGCTGAATTTGCCAACTTGAACTAAACAAGAGCTGAACAAGAACAAAATTGAAATGAAAATATTTTTGGTTGATGTAGGATTGCAAAGAACCAAGGATGATCCTACATTAGGTATCTTCAAAAATGTTATGCTTTAGGTGTAATCAAACAATCAATGCATCTACCTTTAGAATACCATGGTTGACCATTATACAAACTAGCTAGCATATTAGACCTTAGAATTATGTTCTTTTGTAGTTTAAGACTTGATATCCCATAGGCCATAGACAAAACAAGGAGATTTTATCCAAAGGTTACATGCCTACCATAGGTCCAATTGATGTGATGCTTACCTCCAATATGGGCTAGACAATTGTCATTGTACTCAAAGGATTGAAATATATCATGTTGGTGTGCTTATAATGAGAAGTAATGGTGAAATTATATTATCAGGAAAACAAAATTTAAAAAAATGGAAAAATGAGTACATGGACATTTTATCTGACATATTTAAGTGGCATTGTCTTATTGGAAAAAAATTCTAGTCTGAAGGAAAGTGCATGGCCCAAAGCATTAGTTATGTTAATAATCCTTCAAGTGAATTCAAAGCGCTTGAACTCAACCCTTAGTTTGTTATTCAAATTCTAGTTTGTATTTAAATATTATAATTGCTACTAAATCACAAACAAATTTCTTTTAGGACTTTGAAAGACATGACATTTGCATTTGAAGTAAATTGCAAATATTGGAATTCATGTTTTAAGCTTATTGTTCTAAAAGAAAAAAATAATAATAATTTTGAACAAACATAACACTAAAGATATACACAATATGCATACAACTTGGAGAAGAAGGTTGAAAAGATGCACAATATATGTGAACAATAATGAGGAAAATGAGATATGAAGTGCACAATGTATATACAACAATTATAGGAAAAAATAGAAATGCTGATAATATACAACAAATATATTGAAAAAGATTGATGTATACACGACATATATACAATTTTTTTTAAAAGAAATGTGTAATGTTCTCTATTTTAAAACTAATACTGAAGATGTGCATGATGAATGATCAAAACCATGAAAAACATGAAGATATGCATGATGTAATGACAATTAATAAAATAAAGTATTTAGCATTCAGTTGCAAATTAAGAGGGAATGAATCGTGGAAAGGAAAAAAAAGAAATAATTTGAATGAGATTTTAAAATTAAAGTAACATATACATGATATACTTGTTTTATTGACAAATAAGATGGAATGAACTTGAAAAAAATCCAATTTAATATAGTTTGGAGTCCTACAATTTGTGTAAATTGTTCAAGTACGCCTATGAAACATCATTTATTCAAACCAATTCAACTGGTTTAGCTTGCTCTTCAATAACATGTAATATTCTTTGATGATCATCACTATCTAGTCTCCACTTATGATGTCCACTTGCATGTGGAATTGGATGAAGGGATAGGGAAGAAGCAACTACTACTTGTGGCTATATTGATATACTTTGTTCTCAGGTTGATAATCAATAAAATGAATCCCATGTTGAACAATTTTGACTTGTTTCAGATATGCCCCTTGCACTAAAAATGAACCTATGGGAACGAACATTCAAAAGTAAGATGCAACATTTACAAGGTCAATACAAGTAACAAATTCAAAATATACATTCAACAGATAAATCTTGCAAGAGCATCTATTTATTTTGTCAAACTTGCAGGGAACGACATTCCATCACTTGTTTTTGATTATGCTACCTTTTTCCTCTCTCCTTTGCAATGCAATAGATAATAATTAACACCTTCTATATTTCTAGGCTCTGCTATAACTGCAAAAACATCTCCTGCACCAAATTTACATGGAAAATTTGTAAAAAAAATAGAGTTCCACTATCATTTAAGTATATATAAATTTACTTAAAAGAAGTAGCAAAAAATAATTAAATAATTAAGTTACAAATTTACACAAACTTTTACATGTACAATATAAATATATACACATACATACCCTTTTTAATCAGTCCTGAAATATGGTCATAATCAATTGAAATTAAAGGAATGTCCTCAAATATTTCACTTTCATCTTCATTGTATGTGTCACTAACATATAGTGGCACCAAATTCCATTCACTGACATATCCTTGTTGTTGGTTGTTGCATTCATCATAGTTTTCTAAAATGCAGTCATAACAAAAACATGAGTAATCCCTAGTTTGCAATGTCCACGGAAAACTATCTATACTCATGACAGAATGCAAAGATCTTATTTTCTCTACCCTCTTGCATCCATGCATTGACCTTCTATACACACCTACAAAAATTAATTTTGCATTAAAAAATCATAATTTAATATATAAATATATTCAAATTAAAATAAATAAACTTGAATATACACATATATGTATATTTAAAGATTTAAATTTAAACAAAAACATACTTGATATCTCCCAAAACACTCTATGTGGAATGTATCAGTTGGTTGTTGAAGATGTGCCGACCTCATTTGATGCAAAATGTTTCTGACACTATTCAACAACATCATGCACATTTTTTATGTGATCTCCCTCATAATTCATTTGATGCTTTCTTAGAGCACCTTTGATGCAAGCTCCTGCACCATCATGTTCACCCTTTCTGTGCCCACTCTCAAAGAAGCTCCAAACATGTGGTATGTTGTCATTTCGATGATATCTACATAGTGCATAAAATGGCCTCGAAGATTTAAATTGTGAAGCACATCCATCTGACCATACAAAATGTTTTTCAATTTTAACACCTTTGATTGCCAAATATTCAGAAAACTTCTTGAAGTAATGTTGTACAAATAGTGTGTCACACTCTTTGTCATCACTAATATAGAAGTGATATTCTTTCTTATTGAAACATTCCTCAGATGTATTGTTAACACCATCCAAATCCATTTGTGCATGTTGATAACACACATGAACCATAATAGTGATCTACTTTGAAAAATAATA